>JARHVA010006173.1:602500-605000 GCA_037957365.1 Torreya grandis
AAGAATCAGAACCTTCCCATCTAAAATAGACACTGTAAAACTAAATTACTGAATTAAGACAAAAAATAATGTTAGTCAATATTAGATAAACTCGATGGATCCTTTCACAAGATTATTAATTAATAAATATTATGTTCATCCAATATATTGTAAACCTTGAGATCTTTACCAGCAAGAGACAGATAACCCTTTTTCATGAAACCTTTAATATATTGGTTTGGATCTTGTATTAAGGATTAGGTACCTCTTTCCCTTAGTGTTTAGGACTGAGTAAACATGATTAATTCAACATATGTATATCCTTGACAACATAATTGTAGTTTGTAATGGAATGACATGGGCTAACATAGCCCAACCTAAATATTTATTTGTCAAAATTGAATTTTATAAGGACTATTACTATTCATTGAATTGTATATCCAATGAATGCTTATTTAAGTAATGTATGTAGTGTAACTAAGATAAATAACAAAACATGGTTAGGGTTAGTTATTCTATGGTTATGCATTTTCTTTGTTTTCAAGAAGTGAATATTACTAGTTTTCCCTCTATATGGATGAAAAAAGTTATTTAGAATTATGATGCTTGTCGTATTCCCAACCACGACATGGGATGTGATGGACTAATCACATTGATATACCACTTGTTTCCTTGCTTATAATGGATTGGAGTTTGGACTTGTCTAATCTTACACTTTAGAAAAAAATATTTTCATGGGAAGTCACTTATGTTGGCTAAATTTACACATCTAATGACATTTTAGAAAGATTAGAGATATAGCATTAGTTATAACATAAACTCAGATAAGTAGAATGGATACATTTTGAAGAATTCAAGATGGTGAAGTTTTTAGAAGATAAGAAAGGGGTTTTACCCATGAGATGGTGTGATTGAGAGTGAAGCTTGGTTTTATATGTGAAACAAGCTAGGGATTTTTTATCCTAATCATCATCAAAAAACCTCTCCTTATACATCTAGAGTCACTTGGTCTAATTTTTAAAGGAGATGATAAGTTGTTTAATTGACTACATAGAAATCTCCTTTCATAACTCAATATCTTCTACTCTACCCAATGTTTGAATAGGATAATTAGTATTATAGTAGATTTTTTTTGTCAAACCACCATCCCATAAAATTTTTAATTTAATGATTAGATCCTTGGTTATGACCTTTAATAACCAATATTTTCGCAATACAATGCATCTACAACATGAAAGATATCCCTCACATATTACAAGCATCCAAAATTTAATTTCCACACCCTAATGTTGTTTTTGGTTCGAAGTGGCCATTTTTCCCCTACCACTTTCCTTTAGGTGTCTATAAATTAGTGAAATATTCAATAAATAAGCCAAATCTACTTAGATAAGGGAATTTAATAGAGGTTAAAAGGAATTAGAACCTTCCCCTCTAAATTAAACATTGTAAAACTATACTATTGAGTTGAGATAAAAAGTAAAGTTAGTTAGGATCCATTAAACTCGATGTGACCAAATCTGTTGTCTAAGATTGGATATAAGGTATTAAAATAAATTTTACATAAAATAAGATCTATGTAATATTCTATGATAACAAATGTCATCAAGCAAGTTGAAACCCATCTTAATGGTATTTGAGACATATTATAAGACTTTGTTAAGCATTAAAAGTGTGTCTTTAAAATTCAAGAGATCATAAAAGAGATATAATATTTGTTTAAAATATGCATTGGCATCATCCCTTGTAAGCTTATCATAAACCAATAAATGGATTTTGATATCTATCTTTCAGTGTAATGACTTCATAATGTATAGATTGGTCACAAAACTCTAGGAATTAATGTACTTCCCTTTGAGTTATACCAAACATTGTGGGATTTCGGTGGTACCAATCTATAAAATAAATATACATCAAAGCTATGGAAAATGGATCCTTTGGTAAGATTATAAATAAATAAAATATTAAGTTCATCCTCGATACTATAAATTGTGAGTTCATAACTAGTTAGAGGCATATAACCCCTCTTTCAATAATCCTTTAATATTATTGACTAAGATCTTATACTAAGGATTAGGTACCTCTTTCTATTTATGGTTAGACCTAAATAAACATGATTCATATAACATATGTATATCCTTGGCAACATCATTACAGTTTGTAATTGAATGACATGGGCTAACATAGCCCAACAAAAATATTTGTTTCTCAAAGCTAAATTATATAAGGACTATTAATATATTGAATGACATATCATTCTATTTGTGCTACAAGCCCTTAGGTTTGGTCCCATATTTTTTCATAATAGCTAGACACATTTTCTAAACATTTCTACTTATCCCACTATTAATGGCCATAAATATAAGAATTGTAGTCTTTTCAAATTTGTTAGGCTAGGTTTTATTTTTGCCCCTTCTCTTTACTTATTAGTTATGTAAGGGTTTGTATATTTTTTAGGAGTCTATGATTTAATATTACTAGTGAAGAGAATCTCACTGCACCAATTTTCTTAAGACAAACTTAT
>JARHVA010006173.1:610000-672500 GCA_037957365.1 Torreya grandis
TGATTTCCTTGGCAAAGGAAACACTTAATAGGGTTTTTTTTGAAACCCATGTGTCTTTTTCCTAAAGACCTTTTTCTGAAAGAAATTCTTTTTCTTAAATTTAGGTTTTCTGGACCATCTTTCAGTAGGCTTCATGGAACACTAAAAAGCAGACTTTTGTTTAAACTTCTGCTTAAATCTCTGTTTTCTATATTGCTGAGGGCTAGTAGAACAACCATAACCATTTTCCAAGGAATTGCAAAACTTAATACCAAGCTGTTTATGAAACAGGTAGAACCTAAATTCAAAGCTCACCATTCTAGAATGTCACCTTCTCTGAGATCAGAATGTTTTGAAGAAATTAAGCAGTTAAAAGAACAAGGCTTAATCAGAGATTCGTATAGTCCATGGGGATGCGAAGATTTCTACGTGAACAAAAGAAGTGAGCAAGTCCGAGGAAAGAAAAGGTTAGTAATTAATTATATTCCTCTCAACAAATATGTGGTGCCTGTTCAACATCCAATACCATCTAAAGATGAAATTTTGCAGAGACTAACTGGCAGTAAAGTGTATAGTAAATTTGATTTGAAGTCTGGTTTTTGGCAAATTCAGGTAGCAAAAAAGGATAAGTATAAGACTGCATTCATCACTCCTTTTGGACAGTATGAATGGAATGTCATTCCATTTGGCCTTAAGACTACTCCTAGTATTTTTCAAAAAATGATGAATGAAATCTTTGCTGCTTATAGTCAGTTTATCATTGTGTATATAGATGATATTCTTGTCTTCAGTAAATCTCCTAAAGATCATCTCAAACATCTACATTAGTTTTATCAGGTTATTTATGACAATGGTCTCATCTTATCAGAGAAGAAAATGGTTGTCTTCAAGGATGAAATTGATTTTCTTGGGTTAACCATTCAATCAGGGCAAGTCAGTGTTCAGCCACATGTTTTGCAGAGTATACAAAACTTTCCTGATAAGATTCTTGATAAAACTATGTTACAAAGATTTTTAGGATGTGTAAATTACATTGCTGGTCAGTATTTTAATGTTGCTCAGGATAGAGTTTTGTTAAACAAAAGATTGTCTAAAAAGCCTCCTGCATGGAATGAAGAAATGAGTTTTGCTGTAAGAAGAATTAAACAGAAATGTGCTAATCTTCCTCCTTTGCAGTTGCTAGGAGATGGTCAAAAGATCATTGAAACAGATGCCTCAGATCAGTATTGGGGAGCTATACTAAAAGAAAAGTTAGCTGATGGAACTGAAAAACCTTGCAGATATGCCTCTAGCAGTTTTAAAAAGGCTCAGTTGAATTATCATTCAACTCATAAAGAAATTTTAGCTGTAATAAAAGCTATCCAAGCTTTTATGTTTTTCATCAGGTCAGAACATTTCATTATCCGTTCTGATTTAAAGAATTTTATGAGTATTTTAAATTTAGCTGATAATTTACAGAAAGGATTTGTAAGTAGATTGATTAGATGGGCAACCTATTTATCTAATTTTGATTTCACTGTTGAGCACATTCTGGGTCATAAGAATTCCTTATCTGATTATCTTACCAGAGAATTTCAGTCTAAAAACATCATGACTATTACTGAAATAAGAGATGAATTTCATGAGCACTTGTGGTGCTCAAGACCTCTGGTTCAGACTCAGTTGCAGAACAAAATCAACAAGTTAAAAGTTTTGTCTTATGAGGCAGCTGATACCTTAAATTGTCATAATGTGGCATGGAGTACGCATTATGCAGAGATTGAAGGACAGAATAGTGTTCATTCCACATTGTTGAATAGGCCTAGTAATCATCCATATTTTCTCGACCCTAATACTAATATGTTAAAATAGATGGTGTACAGAGTGGGCACAACATTCACTTTCAGATGGTCTACATTTTGGCCTAAGTTTAATCCCAGTCGTGAAAATTATTGGGAATCTGGAGACATGCCAGATTATATGTTTGAATTTCTTGATTATATTATGCCAAGAACAGTTGCTACTGCTTATCATGTTAATATTGCTCCTAACATGTTACGCAATATCTTTATTGCCTTAAGAATTCATTTCAGGGTGCAGTTTGATTTATTCTTGGTATAAAACCATCAGTATAACACTCATGCTACTATACAACCTGCTTTGCCAGTTCCTTCACTATGGAGAAAGATGACTGTCAGTCATGAAGCAATCTTTCCAGAAATGCCTGATGGAAGACTGTGTTAGATTCCATTTGCTTTATTCATGGACCACACTGATAGTACTGATGATAATGATGGTGACACTGACAACTCACCATATTCTCCAGCTGGTTCCCATGAATTCATAGATGATGACTAATCACGGGGTCTGTCCGTGATAGTGAGTGGAGAGCACTATAACTCTCTTTATGTCATGTTGTGGACCTTACCACTTTCAAAGGTGGTATGTTGTCGATCGTGTCGATAGATTGTGTGTTTGCTTTTTGTTTGGCGGTGCGTAGTGGGCCCATATCCCACATGTTAATCACATCTTTTGCCTCTTTTGTGTTGAGCCGTTGATCTTGTGGGTTTGTGATATATGTCGATCGTCCCTTCTCAATGATATAAATAAGGGAACTCGATGAGTTATTAGACAGATCATTCGGGCATAGCAGATTGAAGAGTCTAGCTTGGAGTCTAAGTGTGCAAGTAAGTCTTTTAGTCTTTTCTTAAAGTTTGTAGTTTTGTTCTGTAAGATTAATAAGAAAGTGCGAAGGTTTTGAAGATTTGTACTTTTCTGCAAAATATTTAGGAAAAGATTCTACATATCTAACCTTATATGCAGGATTAAACATTTCACCTGAACTATATAACAAATTTTCCATTTCACACATATATTCTTCTAATCTGGACATATCACAACATTGTGCTCTGATGAACTTTGATCTGTTGGCTTCTCTTTCATCATCTATGGCTCCAACAAATTTAGCATAGATGGCTAGACATAGACAAGGGACAGGTTTTGCATGATTTAATATTGCATCTTTATACATGGTATGACCAGCATCCCACCATTCCTTGATATTGCCAATAAAACCATTAATTATCTGCTGAACCACAGTTCTAGCATCTCTCTTTAAGCCAAACATTTGTATGCTTGCCCATGACATCATGGCATGACACATCTCTTTTCTTTTAGCAGGAGGTTCACAATTGAACTGCCAAAAGAAAGGCTATAGACTTAGAGTTCTTATTTGTCCATCTAAAGGCTGTTTTGAGGTTTCTCCATCAGAGAAATAACTATATTTTTCTGGTTCTCCTATTTTAACCATGCCTATCTTAAAAGCTTTGTCAATTTCTAACTGAGGAGCTTTCATACTAAGAAGAGGCACGATAGGCTTGTATATTTCTTCCTTTTCTACCTTTTCAACTGTATCCCATCCTAGGATACCAGCTTTAGTGATATTCAGATTCAGAGGTTGAATCTCTGTAGGCTGACTTATTGGTAGCAACGCAAGATGTTGCTGTTGGGAAGAAACTTCTCTATTTAAAGAGTCAGTACCAAAAATAATAGTATCTACTTTAGTTTCAACATCAGACACTTCAGCTTTAATTTCTTCCTAGCTATGTGTTATATCCTGATGACCAGTAATCATAGTATCTACTTTACTACTAATCTCTTCTTCTTTTTGAACTACTTTCTGTACTTCTTTTTCTACTTTTTGCTAAATGTGAGCTGAATGTACCCTAGTATTAATATCCATGGTTTTTAATGCTTTAGCTATATCACCTTTCTGATATAAGTCAATACTTTTCAACATTTTTGAAATCTGATCCAGACTTTCCTGAATACTGGAAACTCTTTTGTTAATGCATTTAGTGGCAAGATTATTTCAGTTCATCAACCTAACTTCAGTCAGTTGTTCAATGGATCTATCTGCAGTTCTCAAATAATACATTTCAGACCTATTCTTTCCATTTGGTGAGTATTGATTAAAATTAGAGGTTTTGGGGAAAACCTTTTCATTATAAGACTCATCTCCTTGGGGTGTCTTCCAGACATGACCATCATCAGAATCAGAGGGATTCTGAGATGTACTTTCCATATGAAGATTCTTTTTATAAGATAGTAACTGTCTGTTCTTTGCAAACAGTTTCTACAATTCTATGTCTCTCTGACTTCGAGAACTGACCATGTTGATGATAGCATGGCTAGGTTTCTTAAGGATATTTTTGCAGTCAGGACAATAGAAAGAATCTATCTGGGGATCATGAATCTTTTGAGAGTGAAGACATTGAGATGGGAGTGACAGAGATGAACTTGAGGAAGGTTTTAGATCTTGTTCAAACTTAAGAATGGATTTAAGTACCAAAAATAGGCGTCATAATGGAAGCTCTAAATCAACCAGTTGAAGTTGTTCCAGGGGTGTCTGATACCTGTACTCTTGACGAGTTATCTGCCTCAATAGTAAATTCTGATACAATAGAAATAGAAGAAGATACCCCTAGTCCTACTTGGCATTTACCCTCCTTAAAACCTTCTTAAGTCTATTCTAATCTCTCATCTTTTAATCTTCTTGCCAAAACTACTATTAAAGTTGTTGAAAATGTATTACAAATTCAGTCTTCTAAGCAAGATAAATATTATTTACAAATCTTAGATGATAGAGAAATTTGTGCATTAAAATCTCAAAAGAGATATCAGTTTATGCATATAGGTGCTATCACTATTGGTTTTCATCCCTTATTTCACAAAGGCCTTAATGTCAGTATGTTAGCCTGTCTTTTAGATAATCGTCACTTGTACTTCTCTGATTGTTTACAAGCTACAGTCCAAACTGGTCTTCATGATGGCTCAGTCTATACGACTGTCTATCCTAATTACCCTGTCACTATCCACCAAGAGAAAAATCTCAATCAAATCTTTAAGCTTTATCTTCAGACTGTTGGTTTATATATGCTCGCTGGTTCCTGCCCGCTTGATGTCTAATACCAAGTCATGTATCGGCTCATGAATACCTTGCATCCTAATTTTAAACATTCGCCCACGCCTGGCAAAAGTGTGGTGAAAAAAGGTACATCACAAAGCCATATCATGTCTTCTAAAGCAATTTCCTGGTCTGACTTAAAGTTTCCTAAAAGATGGATAGTAGATACTGAGTTTATGCAACTTGCTCGTAAATCCCTAGCCAGAGCTACCTCTATTAAAGATCTCCCAGATAAATCCATTCTTAAGTTTGAACAAGATCTAAAACCTTCCTCAAGTTCATCTCTGTCACTCCCATCTCAATGTCTTCACTCTCAGAAGATTCATGATCCCCAGATACATTCATTCTATTGTCCTGACTGCAAAAATATCCTTAAGAAACCTCCATGCTGTCATCAACATGGTCAGTTCTCGAAGTCAGAGAGACATAGAATTGCAGAAACTATTTGCAAAGAACAGACAGTTACTATCTTATAAAAAGAATCTTCATATGGAAAGTACGTCTCAGAATCCCTCTGATTCTGATGATGGTCATGTCTAGAAGACACCCCAAGGAGATGAGTCTTATAATGAAAAGGTTTTCCCCAAAACCTCTGATTTTAATCAATACTCACCAAATGGAAAGAATAGGTCTCAAATGTATTATTTGAGAACTACAGATAGATCCATTGAACAACTGACTAAAGTCAGGTTGATGAACTGGAATAATCTTGCCACTAAATGCATTAACAAAAGAGTTTCTAGTATTCATG
Source organism: Torreya grandis (assembly GCA_037957365.1). Classification (NCBI taxonomy): domain Eukaryota; kingdom Viridiplantae; phylum Streptophyta; class Pinopsida; order Cupressales; family Taxaceae; genus Torreya; species Torreya grandis. The sequence continues at coordinate 615,676 of JARHVA010006173.1, forward strand.
AAAGTCTGGATCAGATTTCAAAAATGTTGAAAAGTATTGACTTATATTAGAAAGGTGATATAGATAAAGCATTAAAAACCATGGATATTAATACTGGGGTACAATCAACTCACATTTAGCAAAAAATAGAAAAAGAAGTACAGAAAGTAGTTCAGAAAGAAGAAGAGATTAGTAGTAAAGTAGATACTATGATTACTTGTCATCAAGATATAGCACATAGCCAGGAAGAAATTAAAGCTGAAGTGTCTGATGTTGAAACTAAAGTAGATACTATTATTTCTGGTATTGACTCTTTAAATAGAGAAGTTTCTTCCCAACAACAACATCTTGCGTTGCTACCAATAAGTCAGCCTACAGAGATTCAACCTCTGAATCTGAATATCACTGAAGCTGGTATCCTAGGATGGGATATAGTTGAAAAGGTAGAAAAGGAAGAAATATACAAGCCTATCGTGCCTCCTCTTAGTATGAAAGGTCCTCAGTTAGAAATTGACAAAGCTTTTAAGACAGGCATGGTTAAAATAGGAGAACCATAAAAATATAGTTATTTCTCTGATGGAGAAACCTCAAAACAACCTTTAGATGGACAAATAAGAACTCTGAGTCTACAACCTTTCTTTTGGCAGTTCAATTGTGAACCTCCTGCTAAAAGAAAAGAGATGTGTCATGCCATGATGTCATGGGCAAGCATACAAATGTTTGGCTTAAAGAGAGATGCTAGAACTGTGGTTCAGCAGATAATTAATGGTTTTATTGGCAATATCAAGGAATGGTGGGATGCTGTTCATACCATGTATAAAGATGCAATATTAAATCATGCTATCCCTTGTCTATGTCAAGCCATCTATGCTGAATTTGTTGGAGCCATAGATGATGAATGAGAAGCCAACAGATCAAAGTTCCTCAGAGCACAATGCTGTGATATGTCCAGATTAGAAGAATATATGTGTGAAATGGAAAATTTGTTATATAGTTTAGGTGAAATGTTTAATCCTGCATATAAGGTTAGATATGTAGAATTTTTTCCTAAATATTTTGCAAAAAAGTATAAAGCTGCTATGGGTGCACAGTTTGCAAACATGTCATTTGGTAGGATCAATCATCACATAAGGAAAACAAATCAAAAGCTGTGTGAAGAGCGCAAAGCTCAAAAAGAAACCATGCAGTTTCATAAACAACTTGGTATTAAGTTTTGCAATTCCTTGGAAAATGGTTATGGTTGTTCTACTAGCCCTCAGCAATATATAAAACAGAGATTTAAGCAAAAGTTTAAACAAAAGTCTGCTTGTTAGTGTTCCATGAAGCCTACTGAAAGATGGTCCAGAAAACCTAAATTTAAGAAAAAGAAATTCTTTCAGAAAAAGGTCTTTAGGAAAAAGACACATGGGTTTCAGAAAACCCCTATTAAGTGTTTCCTTTGCCAAGGAAATCACTATGCTAGTAAATGTCCTCAGAAAAAAGATCAGTCAAAGAAAGTAAATTTTTTACAGAGTCATGGTCTTAATGAAGATGAGTATGTACTAATACATGCTGATGAAGCATAGTATGAATCTGATTTTGAGTACACAGATGAAGAATCAGATTTAAAAAATGTCATTAATATGAATAATGAAAATTTTGATATTGAGTCAGAATTCTCATCAAATTATGAATCAAAAATTGGTTTCCAGATCCAGATGAATAGTATGCAGTACTGTTCAAACCAGTTTTCTGATAGCCTAAGCCTATCTCAGCAGCTACAACAGTTAAAAAATCGATATGATAATCTCCCTCCATATATGATGTCTGAGAAAATGTTTCTTCAAAGTCATATCCAAGAAATAGAGAATAGATATTTGCAACAATTAACTTACATGGAGAATCAAAAACATTCTTTGTCTTCTCAATTTTCTCATGCAACTATTAACAAAGGCAAAGAAGCTATTAGTTCTTCTTTTACAGATCTCCACAGGAAAGAATGGAGAACAAAGAGAATTAAAACACTTCAACTCTTCCTAAAGAAAGCTCAAGTAGAATTGGAAACTCTGCTTCGGGAAGAAGCCGATGAGGAAGATGAAGAACAAAAATTTGAAGAAGAAATGGTAAAAGTTGTTGAAGCTACAGAAGCTGAATATGCTGCTACTCACATGACAGTGGACAATAATATCCATCAAGTTTATGTTCATGAAACCAATAATCTTGTCTGTGAAGTAAGTATTAAGTGGAAAGGATTTAAAGTCTATGCTTTAGATGTGATGCTAGATACTGGTGCAGATGCCTCTTTGGCTAGATTTCATGTTATTCCTGCAGACAAATGGGTTCCTAATTTTGTCCATTTGACCTTCAATACTAAAACAGTTATTTTTGAATATTCAACCAGTATTCCTATCCTCTTAGGAAATACAATGTTCAATTTTAAGGTCATCCATCATGAAATCCCATTGTTTGATATGATTTTTGGGTCAGATAATTTATCCTGCTTCTACCCAATTACTATTAGTAAGCATGAAGTTTTGTTGGCACAAAAGTATTCCCTTTATAAAAAGCATAGATATGAATTTAAGATTCCACTAAAAGCTAAGATTCAAAAACCTGTAAATAATGACTAGATTTTTCAGAAAATTAGTTGTTGTAAAGCTGACATAGATCCTGTGCTTACAAAGATTGTAAGAGATTGTTGTTCAGAAAATCCTCTTGCATTTCAGCACAGAAAAACACATATGTGTCATATAGAATTACAGTTAGTTACTGATAAGCATGGGAAACAGGTAGAACCTAAATTCAAAGCTCACCATTTTGGAATGTCACCTTCTCTGAGATCAGAATGTTTTGAAGAAATTAAGCAGTTAAAAGAACAAGGCTTAATCAGAGATTCGCATAGTCCATGGGGATACGAAGCTTTCTATGTGAATAAAAGAAGTGAGCAAGTCTGAGGAAAGAAAAGGTTAGTAACTAATTATATTCCTCTCAACAAATATGTGGTGCATGTTCAACATCCAATCCCATCTAAAGATGAAATTTTGCAGAGACTAACTGGCAGTAAAGTATATAGTAAATTTGATTTGAAGTCTGGTTTTTGGCAAATTCAGGTAACAGAAAAGGATAAGTATAAGACTGCATTCATCACTCCTTTTGGACAGTATGAATGGAATGTCCTTCCATTTGGCCTAAAGACTGCTCCTAGTATTTTTTAAAAAATGATGAATGAAATCTTTGCTGCTTACAGTCAGTTTATCATTGTGTATATAGATGATATTCTTGTCTTCAGTAAATCTCCTAAAGATCATCTCAAACATTTACAACAGTTTTATCAAGCTATTTATAACAATGGTCTCATCTTATCAGAGAAGAAAATGGTTGTCTTCAAGGATGAAATTGATTTTCTTGGGTTAACCATTCGATCAGGGCAAGTCAGTGTTCAGCCACATGTTTTGCAGAGTATACAAAACTTTCCTGATAAGATTCTTGATAAAACTATGTTACAAAGATTTTTAGGATGTGTAAATTACATTGCTGGTCAGTATTTTAATGTTGCTCAGGATAGAGTTTTGTTAAACAAAAGATTGTCTAAAAAGCCTCCTGCATGGAATGAAGAAATGAGTTTTGCTGTAAGAAGAATTAAACAGAAATGTGCTAATCTTCCTCCTTTGCAGTTGCTAGGAGATGGTCAAAAGATCATTGAAACAGATGCCTCAGATCAGTATTGGGGAGCTATACTAAAAGAAAAGTTAGCTGATGGAACTGAAAAACCTTGCAGATATGCCTCTGGCAGTTTTAAAAAGGCTCAGTTGAATTATCATTCAACTCATAAAGAAATTTTAGCTTTAATAAAAGCTATCCAAGCTTTTATGTTTTTCATCAGGTCAGAACATTTCATTATCCATTCTGATTTAAAGAATTTTATGAGTATTTTAAATTCAGCTGATAATTTATAGAAAGGATCTGTAAGTAAATTGATCAGATGGGCAACCTATTTATCTGATTTTGATTTCACTATTGAGCACATTTCGGGTCATAAGAATTCCTTAGCTGATTATCTTACCAGAGAATTTCAGTCTAAAAACATCATTACTATTACTAAAATAAGAGATGAATTTCATGAGCACTTGTGGCACTCAAGACCTCTGGTTCAGACTCAGTTGCAGAACGAAATCAACAAGTTAAAAGTTTTGTCTTATGAGGCAGTTGATACCTTAAATTGTCATAATGTGGCATGGAGTACGCATTATGCAGAGATTGAAGGACAGAATAGTGTTCACTCCACATTATTGAATAGGCCTGGTAATCATCCATATTTTCTCGACCCTAATACTAATAATGGTGTACAGAGTGGGCACAACATTCACTTTCAGATGGTCTACATTTTGGCCTAAGTTTAATCCTAGTCGTGAAAATTATTGGGAATCTGGAGACATGCTAGATTATATGTTTGAATTTCTTGATTATATTATGCCAAGAACAGCTGCTACTGCTTATCATGTGAATATTGCTCCTAACATGTTACGCAATATCTTTATTGCCTTAAGGATTCCTTTCAGGGTGCAGTTTGATTTATTCTTGGTACAGAATTATCAGTATAACACTCATGCTACTATACAACCTGCTTTGTCGGTTGCTTCACTATGGAGAAAGATGACTGTCAGTCATGAAGCAATCTTTCCAAAAACACCTGATGGAAGACTGTGTCGAATTCCATCTGCTTTATTCATGGACCACACTGATGGTACTGATGATAATGATGGTGACATTGACAACTCACCATATTCTCCAGGTGGTTCCCATGAATTCATAGATGATGACTAATCACGGGGTCTGTCCGTGATATTGAGTGGAGAGCACTATAAGTCTCTTTATGTCATGTTGTGGACCTTACCACTTTCAAAGGCAGTATGCTTTCAGCCTTGTCGATAGATTGTGTGTTTGCTTTTTGTTTGGCGGTGCATAGTGGGCCCATATCCCACATGTTAATCGCATCTTTTGCCTCTTTTGTGTTGAGCTGTTGATCTTGTCAGTTTGTGATATCCGTCGATCATCCCTTTTCAATGCTATAAATAAGGGAACTCGATGAGTTATTAGACAGATCATTCGGGCATAGCAGATTGAAGAGTCTAGCTTGGAGTCTAAGTGTGCAAGTAAGTCTTTTAGTCTTTTCTTAAAGTTTGTAGTTTTGTTCTGTAAGATTAATAAGAAAGTGTGAAGGTTTTGAAGATCCTGTGTAAAATGGTATATGTACATTATATATATATATATATATATATATATATATATATATATATATATATATATATATATATATATATATACATATCCATACATACATATCCATACATACATATCCATATATATATATACATACATACATACATACATACATACGTACATACATACATATACATACATACATTTACATATATATACATATTTATACACACACACACACACACACACACACACACACACACACACACACACACACACACACAGATATATGCATATGCATATATGCATATATATAGACACACACACAAACATATATATATATATATATATATATATATATATATATATATATATATATATATATATACATACATATACATATATATACATATATACACACACACACACACAAATATATATATATATATATATATATACATATACGTATGTATATATATACATATATATACATGTAACTATATTTATATATATAGATATATATATATATATATATATATGCATATATATAGATATATAGATATATACATATACATATATACATATATACATACATATACACATATATATATATATATACATATATATATATATATATATATATATATATATATACATACATATATATATATATATATATATACATACATATATACATACATATATACATGTATATATATATATATATGTATGTGTGTGTGTGTGTGTGTGTGTGTATGTATATATGCATATATATGTATGTATGTATGTATGTATGTATACTTAGATAGGTATTGAAATCAAATACTAGAAATTGGATAATAGAAATAATCTAATAATAATTTGATGTACTTTAAGAACATTTTTTTCCATATTTGGGACAATATTATAAAAACATAAATATTGAAAAAACATAATATCATAATTAGAAATATATTTTAATGCCACATTATATTCTACTACATACTTATATGTTTAAACAAGTTATATATGCAAAAGAACATTAGATTTACTTATGTGTGACATAAACATTTCGTATTATACAAGGATCAACAAATAATGTAAAAAGAAATCAAAATTTTTATTGGTTTCTTTATAATATAAACAAATTTTTTTGAATAAAATTTATAACATTTGTTCATGAAATAAATATTTTTGATTGGATATGATAGTTGTTGAATACTTCATTTGATTTTATATTTTGTTTATTATGTTACTAGGGGTTCAATTTAATCTTCAGAACACTATTTCATGTACTTTTTTGGCATATATTTTGTCTGATTTTAATCCATAGGTTTGTTGGACATTTTATTGTAATGTGGATGTAATGATGTAGAGGTTCATTTTATATACATTTAAAGCATATTAGAATTTTAATAAATTAATATAAATTTGGAATAGAAATTATTGTGCTCCATTGTTATGCACAATAAGATATGTTTGTTGGGAACAATGATACCAAAACCTATTATGTCTTCATATCTTCTAATTGTTCTAAGAGAGATTGTTACCTTCTATGTTGGATCCTTAGCTAGTAATATTTTACTTTACATCACATGATTAATTTTATATATTTTTTTATATTTATAAATGATCAAAGGTTTTTTTTTTCTTTAATTTCAATTATGTTTTAAATGTGTATACAACTATTTGACATTGGTTGAATGAATATCATCTAGAATTAAAGTGTAATATACATTTGATTTAAATGAACTAGTGTTAGTATGATTCAATAAGATATTTAATAATGAGATTTCCTTAAAGATGAATTTAAATTCAATTTTTTTTAGGTTTGAATTAAAAAAAATTATAGAAGAGACATATATGATTTACAGAATAAACTGTAATCTTTCCTTTACATTTATTTATTTATATATATCATATAATTTACAATGCAACAATGATTTTTAATATTCATGCATATGGAAGATGAATCACATTCTTCATATTAAAACTTTATAAGAACAATATTATATAAATCTTGTTCATACTTTAATTTTCTTTATTTGTAACATAATTAAGAACATGCTCTATTTGTTCTATTAGTGTTTCCATTTCACTTCCTTTGTGTAATTGCTAGTTTTTTATTTTTATTTTTTTTATTTGATCAGGTTAAAGTACTATATTTGAAAGGTTACATAACCTTGAATCAATGGAGGATAAAGATAAGACCTTAAAGTTCACATGGAACACCTCTGCTAGTGGAAAATGAGAGAAAAACTAGTAAATATCAAAAAATTATTGAAACATCCATAGAATGTTCAACCAACATCCATGAAACTTATGCACATACTCATGAAGGCTAGGGTTATTACAAGTGAAGGGTCACACTAGAATACTTTTGAACCAAAAAATTTATTCATTTTTTATTTATTTTCACTTTGGTCCACTCACTCTTATCTTTTATAGGCTCTGAAGATAAGGGTATAAAGGTTTCAATAAAATTAAAGGATTGAGATTTATATTTTTACATTAAAGGATTAAAGGACACAATATGTAGTATTAATTAAATACATTAACAATTAACCAATTTTTTTTTCATAGAATACCCCATACCACTTTAAAACTCTCATGTACAGGTGGTATCCATTGTTAATGACTCCCAATTCTATGTCTAGTCCACCAACTCTGTTTAGTGGGTTCCCATAAAAGTTACATCAAGGTCAATTAGAACCTAATATAGAGGAAATAGTGTTGAGAAAGTGGTGTTTCCCTTATCCATTATAAATGTTCAACCATGTAACAAATATAACCAACACAACATTTCAATCCAATACAACTACTTGTCTCATCTTATTGATTTATAGACATATGCGGAAGTCAATAATGTAAATGAAAAGTTTAGAGAGACCACTTATTTACAACATTTTACTTAAAATACTAATTAATTTAAACTTTGTCATAGAACTTAATTTGATTTTGAATGTAAATTATTGAATATAAATTGTCTCACTAAGATTGGTAATTAGCTTCATGCTCTGCACACATGTTTGGAAATCAGAGCTAGTCCATGGTATCTTTAATAAGTAATCGAAGATATCCTGTTGATGATGTAAATAATATCTTCTCAATAATTCTTCCCATATGTTAGATTTTGGTTTAACCTAATGTACCTTTTATAGGAACTTGCTGAATAGAGCTAGTGGACTCAATGTATGGAACTCATTAACAACAGATGCTACATGTATGTGTGAGTTTTTAATTTGTATGGGGGATTCCAATGACAAGTATGGGAGGGAATTATCCTAATCCCTAGAAAATGTTTTCTTGATATGGACCACTAGAATGTTACAAAACATGATCTGTGATGCACTCATTAGCATAGTTCTAATTGTAAGATATTATGTTATTGTCCCATTATGGGAGGCAAACCCACTTTAGAGCTTTCACTATTTTTAGGGATTGAAAAGTTAACTTACAAATATTGGCCTTGTCCTCCCCATAAATCAAGAAAACACATCACAAAAACAAGCTAGACCTTCATCATTATCATTATCATGCCTTAACACAAATATATAATCTCTTTGTGAAAATTAAAAAAAACCCTACTCCAATTTGTAGCCAAACAAAGGGAAAAATTAATTATATATGTTAGTATAGGATTTATTTTCCATTCTTTATTTTTATTATCCTACTTAGGATACTCCACCTAACTTAGAGTTTCCCTACACTTATGGGATATGCTTGTTTAGGTGTACACTTAACCACACTATTTTAGCTAGTGGTAGTTACTACCCTTGACCAATTTTTTATTGACTAAATATTTTTAGGTGGAGGTTAACATGATTCTAGGTGGAGTTTTCCTTTATTATTTGAAGAAGTTACAAATTCACCTCCTATATGTACATCACTTACATTATTCTATTGGAGTGTATTGTGTTGAATCCATTTCTACATAATTGCAAATATCTCAATTGTTTTCATAAATTGGTGGATAGTGTGTTTGCTTGAATTTGTCTTTACGTAAGTCACATCTCTCATCAGTGCATCCTTTGATCTAGTTAAATCATGGCATTCATCGATATGATTTTAGAACCATGATGGTATTGTCATTGTTCTAAAGCCAATGACCTATAAGGAAATTTTTTGGACCTGATCATGACATAGCCTCTCAATGTCTATATCTAATGTCCATCATCCCACATAGACAAAACACACACAATAGTGATCCCAAAATCTGAAGATCCTATACAAATGAAAATGCATACCAACACTATGACCAACATAATGGCTAGCTAACCTCAAGAATAGAGGAGAAGCCCTCTATTTATACATTTTTACCCTTTTCAAATCTAGGAAAGAGGGTTATAATTTGAAAAACTATAAAAAACCCATCCAAGTCTTGCCAAGATGCTCCAAACTAGAAAATGCCCTTTACCATGCCTGGAGTCTTCATGCATTTAAAAAAAAATGATTGTTGCAACTAACTCTACAAGAAATGATGAAGATTCAAAGCAAATCCTTTTATTTCTATACTAGAGATTCTTTCCACATGAGATAGAAAGAAAATATTCATTTTAGGATCCAAACAAACCATTTGTCTTTTGTGTAACTACTTGAGGATGCCCTAGACCATTTACTTACATAGACAGAAACTCCTAGATAGTTTTCCTTTCTCTTATGCACACCTTGTAATAACCTACTCTTGTAATGATGGCATGGGAATATTATAGATTCATGCCTCTTTGAGTAATCTTCTTTAGAGTGGCCCACCTTGGACTTGAAAACTTGAAATATCCTTTCATGGATTAGCTTGGGAAAATAAAGTAAATGGAAATACAACTTAGATTATTTTCAATTTTTTACTTTTTGGCTCCAATTTGTATTTTCACACTTTGCACTTTTCACCTTTAACTTGTTCAATTTAACAATTTTCACATTTTATTTTTTAAAATTTTATTTTTTGTAGTTTCCTCCATGTTTCCTTTTTAATGCATAAATGCATTATTTTCACTTTTCACCTTTTGGGGGGAATATTGGCCCTTTTTAACAAATTTTCAAGTTACAATTTACATAAGTACAATCTATACAAATGCAATTTACATGATGCAATCCACACAAGTGAAATTTGCCTAAGTGTAATTTTCATAAGTGAAATTCCCACAAGTGTAATTTACATAAGTGCAATATGCAAAAATACATTTTGCATGGTGCAATTTACATAAGTTCAATTTCACAAGTTCAATCTACACAGGTGCAATTTGCTTGGTGCAATTTAAACAAGTGCAATTTTCATGGTATAATTTACATAAGTGCAATTTGCATGGTGCTCTTCCCACTCAAATCTCCCTTTGCAACCTAAGAGATCCAAAGATGGGACTGGACTTTGCACTTTACACTTTGTGTTGGTACAACATGCAAGTGAACCTCCCATCTTTGCCAAACTTATCTTCTTTTTCCTTCTATGGAATGTGAAACTGTAGGAGTACATTACATGTTAGACCTTGTGTTGGTGCAATGTGTGCATCAACCTCCCATTTCTGCCAATCTACTCTTTATGCATTTTTCCTTGGGATCCAGAGCTTTTCAAGCATTTTACACAATGAATTTTTTGAAATTGCATTTTTCATGGTACATTTCCTATTAATATATCCTAGGGGCTTTGGGGGTCTCATTTGCACCTTTTTCAAAATTTCAAAATTTTGGGTTTTTTCAATTTTCTCACCTAATTCCATTTCCAGCCACCTGATTCAGCAGAACAAGCTTTTTGAGATTTTTTTACCATAATCCATAGCCCTCATTTTGTATGATGCTTCAAAATAAATGTGGTCTACACCTAAAATGTTACATTGATATTCCACATTCCCAAAGAGTGCTTCAACCATTGAAACTACGATAAGAAAAGATGCATATTGCTACACCATAACCAATCTCTGAATTTGAAGCATTTACCAATATAAACTAGTATTGCTCTATTTTCATGGTCTTTTCACATAAATAAGGTCTCATCATGGAATATTTAGCACAAGCCACCATTGTTAAGTTACATGGGGGATCTCCAATGATGGGACCATTGGTACCCATATCATCCAAATTTTATGCCATTCAATAATAAAAAGGTGCATCACAGGGGTTAGTAGGAATCAATGTCTGTATTTGTGCCCTCCCAGAGTCTACATGCTTTCCTTTGACCTTAAATTCCCCTATATTCCTTGGATTTTTATAAATAAAAAGATTTACAATCTTGCCTAGACATTTTAACCATGAAGTCTAGAAGGCATAGGGAAAAATGAAGACAACCATTCCTGTAAGTTCCATAGATGGGATCTTTGACCCTGTAACCAATTTTTCCATAATTTATAGCATAGTACATAATTATAAATTTTTATAAGGCCCTACTTGATTCACAACATCATTTACACCCTATGTCAGATTTTCCATGGAACTAACTACTACATTGATCCATTTATACAAGTAGGTAAGGAAAAAAGACACACTCATCATCCCCAAACCCCTACCAAAAATATTAATAGAAATAATAATTAACCTCCATTCATAGTGTCATTGCTAAACTTTCCATTGGCAATCATTTCAAGTTACAAATCTTTTATGAGTTTGATTTTTCAAATTCATATCCCCTTCTTGGAGTTTGGTCAAAAATATAATCAACAGGACCATTTCCCCTAAGCTAGTCATCTCTCCACATGATTTAGAGATATCAAAACACTTTACACCTTTCTTCCAACTAGGGCCCACACTCTTATTAAAAAAAAATTATAAACTTTTACCTATTCATTTATTTCCACGTGAGTAGGCTATGTGTACCATGGATGCATTGGATCCATATCCCATCATGGCACTGGTCTAACCTTGGTGTGGCTGAGTTTTATACCTATAGATTCTAATATGGTATACTTCCACGTAATCTCCCACCTTTGCTAGCCTACGTGTCAATCTTGGGCACCATCATTTAAATTTTTTGCTCAAGTCCATCTTTCTCTTTAGTAAATATCATAAATTATATGGTTTATAATATATAACCAACATTGGCTTTAGCCTAGGGATGTACACCCCCTATGGGTGTGGAAAAAAGCCCATAACACAAGATCAGTGCCAATCCAATGGGACATGGAGTCAAGATTAAGTAAGCTATCAGTAAACACTCATGAAAGATCAATAAAACAAGGTATTGTGACAAAAATAGAACACAAATATTTGAAAATGAAGACATGGTTAAACACAAAAGGAAACTATATAAATAAGGCCTAAAATAGGGGAGCAATAGAGTAAAAAAATAACAAAGTCATAAACCATTATAGAATATGGTACATTGTCTAGAATTCAGTTGAGTAAATGCTTTGGATGTTTTCCTTTATCTGGTGGCTCCAACCATCCCTTGGTCTCTTGAACTTTTTTTAGCAGCTTGGTGGCCAAGATGAACTAAAACAATCATTTCACATGCCTGAAGGTACTGCTACTAAGCTATAATAGGATGACACAATGAAGCAAATACTCTCTACAATGTCTCATATCTAGATAATACCAGGGTAAAAGATTTTGGTAATCCTTTAGTAGTTGTAAATAAACATGCTTCTTAGCTACAATCATGTGAGTACTAAGCCAGAGTGCATTATTAAAATAATGTCAATTATGCACTAAAATTACTACTTGAAAGGGAAATAAAATAATTCATCCTTAGGGGCATGGAAAATAACCCCATATTCACCAAATGACATTCTCCAAAAAACACCTTCATTGTCAAACCTAGCATCAAGATCAACTGGTTGCTCAATAATATCCACATTCCCTATTGAGTCACCCATTTCTACATCCATGTCCAACACTTATGTTAAAGCATATTCCTGATCTTCAATTGCATCATGATTGGGTAACTCACATGCTTGTGGTATACTATCATCACAAGAAAACTCATATGTTGGGACACATACCCTCTTGATTGCACTCCAAAATTGATATGCAATAATAGCATTCATCATTTTTGTGGAGGTAGAAAACTTACATTGGGAGTCTTGATAATTGAACATCATAATCTCATCATCACCATCAAATGCAGACTTAGGATCATCCACATCTTCATCACTTGGTTTAGCAATATCACATGCGGGATGTGGAAGGAAGCACTTGTCACACCAATCAATGTCAACATCAAAATTTACAACATTTACCTTGGCATGAAATAGATCAAGAACCTTATTTACATCCCCTCTATTATAATTTATATAATTACATACAAGCCTATGAGGCATCCCCTTCTCAGTGCTATCTAGCTTGTAGGACATCTCCTTGACAATGGAGGCCAAAGTCTTAACACTTTCATCAAACCTAGTTATCTTAGACTGTGTCTCTTTTGGATCAACCATATTTGCATTAGCCTATTTGTTCAAGGGCATACCCATAAACTTTATATTTATCTCAATTTAGATGGACATATTGAATACCAACCATAGGTTTGTGGGAGCCTTGTCCCTCAATTAATATGCAGCCCTATTATCAAATGCATCACAGTGGCTGATCAAGCACGATATCCCATTAGGCCTAATATTTTCATGCAACCATCACATTGTCCTTGTTAAACCTTGTATTTAAGTCTTACACACACTCATTAGATTTCCTTTTGATCTTTTCAAACTCAACTAAAAGAAATTTGAGATCAATTATATCACCATGCTAAATTCTAAAAACATTCAACATCTCTTCCCATGAATCAATGCATCCATGGGGAAGGGAATCGAACCATTCATGAGATTCTTCCTCTAGTGTGTGCACAAATAATTTGATGCACACATCCTCATGATCAACCTCATAGTCTTTAATGATATTATGAAAATCCCTCATGTGTTGATCACCAATCACTGCATTGTTCCCTTGAAACTGTGGAAGGCATTTCCTTAGTTCATTTGGAATTTCATTAAGATACCCTTCCATGTCATCAAAAATGATAGGTCTAAACTTAGGAATTATAAATTTAGGACACTCATTCTCCTTGTGATCCCTATGCCTCATGATCAATTTAATAGTAGGTTTAGGAACAAATTGCAAAGGATTGTGAGGGGGTAAATGAGGTGGACTTGGTGGATCAAACTTGGGAGGGGATTCATGTGCTTGAAAAGTAGCTAGATAGTAAATAGGGATGTCAAGATATGAATCAATAGAAATTTTATTATTAGAAGAATTATGATAATATTTAGAAATATGGGTTTCATCAAATAGAAACTTGGGATTACTAGAATCGTGACAGCCCAAGCTGTCTCTAGCAGCTATACTTAGTTTTTTAATAGGCCTCCAAACTTGTTTCCTTCCTTTTTGATGAAAACTTAGGGGTGAGACAAGTTTATTAGATGAGTCATCTTTGAAGGATGACCTTAGTCCTTTCAACTTCAAAAATAGGAGAAATCTGAAAGCTAAAGATATTGAAGATGGGCATCGATCTTTCTTTGAAACCAAATGATGTTTTGGAGTTGCCACTAGAAGCAAAGTTCTAGAATATAACCATTTAACAACTTTTAGTGATACACAATGAAACCATATCTTGTTAAAATTAGTGATGATGTATGAAATAAAAGACAATGAAACTTTGAGATTCCTGCTCAACAAGGGGAAACCATCTCAAAACATGACAAATTTATATCTCTTTGTAACAAATTTAGTAGATGTTAATTATCAAATTTCTCAAATTCCTAGCACATCCCTAGTGGAGTGAAGTAGTGTTGACAGTCAAGATAATCCCACTATAATAAAATAATAATGGATAACTTGATAATAAAAATTTCTTATCGCTTCAGTGTTAGCTCTCTACAAGAGTTCATAGTAACATAAGTAGCTAGGACTTCAATTTAGTCCCTAGCAATTACACCAGAAGAGTGTTGGTTCCTAGTTGTACACCTCTCTAATCTATCCTTGTAAACATGAAGGAAATGGAAAATAATGATGAGAAACCTACTAGAATTTCATTGTATCCAGAGGAGGGTTTAGTATCAAGATTGGACCAAACTAGAAGAAATGATTGAGAGGCACCTACAAAGGGTATGGTTAGCTCCCTGTTGCTTCTAGCTCTAATTGAACCAAGGTGAGAGGACCTATCAGGTATATTGATTACATGGAGAGATTCTACAATTCAATCTCCATGGAGATTACTATTACAAAGAGACATAAATATGACTAGAGCACAACCAAACTTGCTCACTCTACCTAAGAGGGGTTGTTACATGGAATGAGTAAATATTCTAGGCTAGACATAAGATACTAAAGATAGATATGAATATATGATGGTAACCTTCATCTTAAAAGAATCTTCAACAAAACAAAGGGTGAATAAGAGATTTTAATGCTAGTATTTAAAGCACAAAATGCAAACACATGTTAAATATACAATGTTTATGTATCTATAGGCAAATAACACTTTAGATATGCAAAGGGCATGTTCTATGTATGGGTAGGTTAGGGTAGGACAAGTTGATAGTTATAAAAAATGGGAGGATGGTGTGATGGAGGTATTTAATTGATAGGGATTTCTTTCAATCATTCATGACATCATTTATGACAAAGATGTAGATAACTTAAACGAAATATAATGAAACTATAAGTAGTGATTTGCCTTCTTCTATTGAATCCATAAAACTAGAGTGCCCTAACAAGTTATTCAATAACATAATCCAAATATAATAAAGGGATTTATAATCCAAAACTAAACCCAAGATGAAAACTAGTAATGAGCATAGAATGAGATATCCTATCAACAATATTTACAAAACATATCACTGCACTTTATCAACATAAAATATCAGAGAACCACATACATTGTCATTAACTTGAAAGAAAAATATTACATACACCAATGTTTCAAAATGCTGCCATGAGGACAAGCATGGTGGATTTACTCCATGTTGGGTAAGGGAGTCATATAAACATGCTCTCAAAGCTTACTAATGGCTATATAATTATAACCACTAGAGCAAGAGAGACAAAACACACACAACAATGATCCCAAAATGTGAAGAGCTTATACTAAGGAAAACCTAGAACAACACTATGGCCAACACAATGGCCAACCAACCTCAAGATTAGAGGAGAATCCCTCTATTTACATATATTTGACCCTTTTCAAATTCAAGATCGAGGGTTTCAATTTTTAAAAGTGTATAACATCCCTCCAAGTCCTGCCAAGATGTTTTCAACTAGAAATTTCCCTTTACCATGATTGGAATCTTCATCCATTTGCACATAAAATGATTGTTACAACTTCCTCTACAAGTAATGATGAAGATTCAAAGCAAATCTTTTGATTTCTTGGTTGGAAATTCTTTCCACATGAGATGGAAAGAGAATATTCATTTTAGAAGCTAAACAAATCATTTTTTTGGTAACTACTTGAAGATGCCCTGGACGATTTGCTTACACAACCATAAAATCTTGTATAATTGCCTTTCATCTTGTGCAAGCCATAAAACAACTTGCTCTTACAATGATGGCATGGGAATAGTCTAGACTCATAGCTCTTTGAGTAATCTTCCTTGGAGCGGCCCACCTTGGACTTACAAACCTGTAATATCCTTCCATGGAGGAGCTTGAGAAAATAAAGCAAAATAAAATAAAATAACTTAGGTTATTTTCAATTTTTCACTTTTTGGCTCAAGCTTGTATTTTCACACATTGCACCTTTACCTTTTGCACTTTTACAATTTTCACATTTTTTTTTGCAAATTTACTTTTTTTTAGTTTCCTCTATATTTCTTTTTTAATGCATAAATGCATTATTTTCACCTTTTGGGGGAAATCCTAGTCCTTTTCTACAAATTTGCACAAGTGTAATTTTCAAAAGTGTAATCTATATAGTGTAATGTGTACAATGCAATTTGCACAAGTTCAATCTGCACAAGTGTGATTTGCAAGGTGCGATTTGTACAGTGCTTTTCCCACTAAAATCTCCCTTTGCAGCATGTGGGATTTGGAGATGGGAATGCACTTTGCACTTTTCACATTATGTCAGTGAAAAATTCAAGTCAACCTCCCATCTCTACCAAACTACTCTTCTCTTTCCTTCAATGGAATGTGGAGCTATATGAGCATGTTATACATTGCACCTTGTGCTGGTGAAAAGTGTGCGTAGACCTCCCATTTTTACCACTCTACGGTTTATGCCTTTTTCCATGGGATCTAGTGTTTTTCAAACATTTTTCATAGTGCATTTTTTGAACATGCATTTTGATGTTGCATTTCCTATTAAGATATCCTAGGGGGTTTGGGGATCTCATCTACATCTTTTTGGAAATTTGGAAATTTTGGGTTTTATCAAATTTCTTACCTAATTCCATTTCTAGCCACCTGGTTCAACATAACACCCTATTTGATATTTTTTACCATAAGCCATAACCCTCCTTTTGTATGATGCTTCAAAATAAATGTGGTCTACCCTTAGATGTGTATTTTTCTTAATTTGGGTTATATATAATATTGTATGTTGTTCTATGATAAGAAGTGTACCCCTCCCCCGCCACACACACACTCAATATTCATAATCCACTACTCCAATTTATATCCAAACAAATGGATGGATTAATTTGCAATAAAATTTTAGGATTTTGACCAGTCAACATCCTAACTATTTTTTTTTTTAAAATTTTGCTACAATTATTGGTGTGTGAATATTGAATGAGATATGACATTGTATAGGTCAAGATTTGTTAGGCAACCAATACCACATACTACACTCTCATTTTATTTTTTTAGTGCTTTGATGGATGGGGTAAATAAAAAATCACTCTAGAGGCATTATGACTAAAACATTGGAGACTTTTCACATAAAAAAGGTTTAATATTTTATAAAATTTTCTTCATTTATTTTTAAGTTTTATGAATTAAAATAATTTTTTTTTTATAAATTTTATGTTCAAATTAACATCAGCCTTAATAATTAAAAAAGTGATATATATGGCTCCCCCATTTCTAATGTAA
The DNA here is from genome assembly GCA_037957365.1 of Torreya grandis. Taxonomy (NCBI): domain Eukaryota; kingdom Viridiplantae; phylum Streptophyta; class Pinopsida; order Cupressales; family Taxaceae; genus Torreya; species Torreya grandis. Next base: position 633,784 of record JARHVA010006173.1, read on the forward strand.
GAAGAGATATATCTTTAGTTTCAAACCTTAAAGTAGGGTTCTTGGGAATTTTATCATTACCTAACTCCTAGCTAAAAATAATACACTTCCTATGCCATAATGTTTTTTGGGGATGACATAAATGATCTCTAATCCATGGTTAGAAACACCTAAGACATGGGTTTGAAAATTTAGACCTATAAACAAACTCATGAATAGGTTCTCTACCTTTCTCATCACAAGTAAAATATCTATAGATAATAGTCCCTACAAATTTATACTTTTTGGGCATCAATATGATTTCTTACTTGTATAGCTATAATAATGGTCCTTGTAGCTTATTCCAAAGGAATAATTAATGACATTAAACAAATATCAAAATTTTGTGTCCAAAACATTCCACAAGGTAATGTACCATCTTCTTAGGAAAATCTCTTAAATTATTTTAAATGTTTTTGAGTTTTATAAAGTATGCCCATGTCTTGAATCTCATAACCTTATTTGTTATTTGTTAGAACACATATCCTTTAAAGTTATGTTGAAAATATGGGTTTAATTACATAGGCATTATCATGGCTTCAAGTTCATAGGGATACATAATTTTACTAAAGGTTTTTTCAAGTTTATGTTGGAAAACCATAAACACCCTCCTGCCATTCAAAATTATGGCCTTAGCTATGTTAGGATCTTGGTTTTAATTTTTCTATATAGACTAACAAATTTTCTTGCTATATGAAATCAAAGTTAAAAAAAACAATATGAGAATATTTTCATGTGTTACTTATACCTTTATTTCCATTTTTATAGAATTTTTTTACACTCTTGGGTCTTTCTACTTGATTTGAAACTTATAAAGGTACTTTTATGTTCAAACAAAAAAGGTGCTCTTTTTTAGATGTTGACCTCAAAAGAGACCTTCATGATACAAAAATAATCTAGATTAGAGAGTAAGACTTCACCCAACATGTGATTTACATTAACCTTCCCAATACTTATTCCCTTATAATTATCAAACCATATGAATAGTTATTGCCCTCTTATAACTGCCACCAATCCACCAACTAAGGTAATGATCGAGAAAAATAAGCCCTAAAATTGAGATAATGATGCCTTTCAAGACATGGGTTAACATAATAAATATAATAATTATAATAATAGGTCCTGTAGCACTAACCCTGAGCTAACCACTGTCTTTTGTTGTTGTCCTAATTGAACTAGTTTTATTATGCTTCAATAACATATTTAATAATGAGATTTCCTTAAAGATGGATTTAATTTTTTTTTTTGTAGTTTTGAAAAAACAAATATATAGAAGAGACATATATTAGTTATAGAATAAATTATCATCTTTCATTTACATTTCTTTCCTTATTTTTATCATATAATTTACAATGCAACAATGATTTGTAATATTTAAGCATCAAGAAGCTGCATCACATTCTGCTTATTAAAATTTGATAAGAATAATACTCTATAAAATATTGCTCATTATTTCATTTTTTTATTTTAAACATAATTAACAACATTCTCTTTGTGCTCTATTATAGGTTCCATAACACTTCCTTTTTGCAATTGCTAGTTTTTTTATTTTTTATTTTTTTATTTGATAAGGTTAAAGTACAAGCTTTGAAAGGTCACATAACCTTGAATAAATGGAGGATAAAGTTAAGACCTTAAAGTTCAAATGGAACACCACTACCAGTGGAAAAAGAAAGGAACACTAATAAACATCAAATAACTGTTGAAACATCCACAAAAAGTTTAGCCAACATCCATGAAACTTATACACATACTCATGAAGGATAAGGTTATTCCAAGTGAAGGGTCACACTATATGAATTTTAAACCAAAAAAAAACTGCATTTTTAATTTATTTTCACTTTGGTCCACTCTGTCTTATCTTCCATAGGCTCTAAAGATAAGGGTATAAAGGTTTCAATAAAATTAAAGGATTGAGATTTATATTTTTAGTGATACTTTCATTCATCCCTTGAGACAGGTAATTCAATCTCAAGTGCCACCTCGCTAGAGATAAATTTTTTAAAGGCTTCTAAATTCAGTACTGGAGCCTCTGTCATAGTTTTAGTGCTATTAATAGTAACATTTGAAGTTAAAATAATCTGGACCTTAGCTTCCAAAGCTCTTGCCTCTATATTTTTTTAGTTACATCAATTTGGGGGATAAGATCCATGAGTTACGTACTTGGGTCCTAAATTTTCTCTTACTCCTTTGCAATTATATCTTCCTCTTCTAAATTAGAGGCATCACTATTAGAATAATTAGGTTCAACCACTATCCAGAGATCAAAGAAGGAATTATCCCACCGAGTTTAAACCTTTCCTTTTTTATGGTTATTACACTCATAATTCAAATGTCTAAATTCAAAACACCTATGATACTAGAAAGGTATAAATTCATATTCTAGGGCTTGATTCCACACATAATACTCAACAGTCAGGTCTGTAGAGGCTAGAAGATTAATAAAATTATTAATAATTACCAAGATTATAGCAAAACTGGTATGGGAGAAAGTTTCAATGATGTTATGAATCTTCTAGAAGATACCCAAAGAGTTCCCTATTGTCATAAATTAGGTATAAGCCCTAAAATGTAAGGGAGATGAGGTAGTCAACCCAAATGGGTCTGGTGGAAAATGGTTTAGTGTGAGTGTTGAAATTTGGAAGCTGATGTTTCATTAAAAATTTATGTTGTACCTAGCTCCATTGTTTGTCTAGAATCAAAATTTTATCTTAAATAAGATATAAATACAATAAATAAACCTTTTACACTAGAATACAAATCCAACATACTTTTTAGGAGAGGCTTCCAAATCTTGGAGATCTAAGCATTGATATCTGGGTGGTTTGGCCAAAGATTATTAAATTCATAGATAACTCCCATACCTAAATAATAATTTTTATTAACCAAAACTAAATTCAAAGATTCCTTATTGAAATAAATGGAGGGTATTGATGAATCTAGGTTGAGATGATTTAATGTTTTCTATGACATTAGTGAAACATGGTTTCTATATTTGACTGGATCTATGAAGGATTTGTGCTAAGATTAGGTAGACTTCAGGGCTATCTCCTCAAACTTAACTAATTCTTGGGAGTGCATAAGCCATTTTTTAGTCCTAATATAGATGCGATGGAATAAGGTTGGTAATTTGACATTGGTCACTACCTAGTCACTTCAATCCACTAGGAGTTGGGATAAACCTTTTTTGTTATTGTAGTTATAGACGTTCACAGCAAGGTTTAAATCTAAGTCATCAGCTAGTTGGAAAGTGGGAAGATGAGTAGAATACATTATCTGTTTCTAGTTATAATTAAGAATTTGTGTCTATATTTAGTATAAATCCATTTATTCACAAAAATATTGAAGAAAAACAAAACTAAAGTTAAAACTTTATCATTATATTCTTTGGAATAATGTTGTAATTATACTATTTATCAAGCATTTAAACCATACTTTTTATTAATTAGAGATTAAATAAATGTTGAATTTATATCTGAACTATTTAGAAAACACATAAAATAAAAACCCATCTATAAACATAATTATCTAGTAAAATGAGGACACAATATGCAGTATTAATTAATTACAATAACAATTCTTTCATTTTGGTTGGTGTTATACCCCATACCCCTTTAAAATTTTCATGAACATGTAGTATTATTTGTTAGTGGCTATAAACTATATGTCCAGTCCATTGAATTTGTTTAGTGGGTTCTCATATAATATACATCAGGGTCAATTAGAACTGAATATAAAAGAAACATTATTGAGAAAGTGGTATTTGCCTTATCCATTAGAAATCTTCAACCATGTAATAAATATCACTAGGATAACATTTCAGTCCAATATAACTACTTGTCTCATCCTCTTGATTTGTAGACATATGAAGAAGTCATGAAGGTAAATGCCAAGTTTAGTGAGACCACTTCTTTATACCATTTAAATTAAAATTCCAATGAATGTAAACTTTGTCATAGCAGTTAACTTGATTTTGAATGTAAATTGTTGAATATAAATTATCTCACTAAGCTTGGTGACTAACTTCATGTTGTGCACACATATTTGGAAATCAAAGCTAATATATGGTATCTTTAATATGTAATCAAAGATATCCTATCGATAATAGAAACACTATATTATCAGTAATTTTCCCATTATTAGATTCTGGTTGAACCTAATGTACCTTTTATAGGAACCTGTTGAAAATAGCTAGTGGACTCAATCTATGGGACTCATTAACAATAAATGCTACATGCATGTGTGATTTTTTAAGTTGTATGGGGGATTTCATCAACAAGAATGAGAGTGTATTATCATAATCCAAAAAAAAAATTCTTTAGACAAACCTTTAGAATGTTACAAATCATGATTTGTGATACAATCATTAGCATAGTTCTACATGTAAGATATCATGATATTGTACCATTATGGCCGACAAACCCACTCTAGACATTTCACTATGTTTAGGGATTGAAAATTTCATTGAAAAATATTGGCCTTGGCCTTCCCATGAATTGAGAAAACACAAAACAAAAATAAGCTAGACCTGCATCATTATCATTATCATGCCTCAACACAAATAAACAATCTATTTATGAAAATAACAAAACCCCTACTCCAATTTATAGCCAAACAAAGGGATGAATTCCTTTTATATGTTAGTGTAGGATTTATTTTCCATGATTTATTTATATTATCCTACTTGGGATATTTATCCTCACTTGGATTTTCCCTACACTTATAGGATATGTTTGTTTAGGTGTACATTTGACCACACTATTTTGGCTAGTGGTAGTTACTACCCTTGACCAATTGTTTATTGAGTGGATCTTTATAGGTGGAGGTTGCCATGATTCTAAGTGGAGGTTACCTTTATTATTGGAAGTGTTCCTCCTAAATGTAAATCACATGCATTATTCTATTGGAGTGTATTGTGTTGAATCCATTTCTAACTAAGTACAATTATCTCTATTGTTTTCATAATTTTAAGGTTAGTGTGCTTGCTAAAATTTGTCTCTGTTAAATTCACATCTCACATTTCTCATCGGTCCATCTTTTGATCCATTTTAACTGTGGCATTCACTTATATGGTTTCAGACCCATGATTTTATTCTCATTATTCTAAATGCAATGACCTATAAGGATAATTTTTGGACCTGATCATGACATGGCCTCTCAATGTCTAGATATAATGTCCATCATCCCCATAGAAAAAACACACACAATAGTGATCCAAAAATTTGAAGAACCTATACTAAGGAAAACACAAACCAACACTATGACCAACACAATGGCCAACCAACCTCAAGATTAGAGGAGAAGCCCTCTATTTATACATTTTAACCCTTTTCAATGCTGAGAATGAGGGTTACAATTTGAAAAAGTATAAAACACCCCTCCAAGTGTTGTTAAGATGTTCTCAATTGGAAAATTCCCTTTACCATTACTGGAATATTCATGAATTTGCATGGAAAATGATTGTTGTAATTGCCTCTACAAGCAATGTTGAAGATTCAGAGCAAATCCTTTGGTTTCTTTGTTGGAGATGGTTTCCACATGAGATGAAAATATAATATTCATTTTAAGAGCCAAACAAACCATTTGTCTTCTATGTAACTACTTGAAGTTGCCCTAAAGCATTTTCTTTCATAGCTAGAAACTCTTGGAGAGTTGCCCTTCCTCTTATGCATGCCATGAAACAACCTACTGTTACAATGATGGCATGGGGATATTATAGATTCATGGCTCTTTGAGTAATATTCCTTTGAGTGGCCCACCTTGGACTTGAAAAAAATACAATATACTTCCATGGAGGAGCTTGGGCAAATAAATAAAATGAAAATACAACTTAGGTTATTTTTAATTTTTCACTTTTTGTCTTCAACTTATATTTTCACACTTTGAAATTTACACCTTTAACTTTTGTACTTTTTTAATTTTCACATTTGATTTTCATAAATTTGTTTTTTTAATTTTCCTCCATATTTACTTTTTAATTCATAAATGCATTATTTTCACTTTTCACCTTTTGGGGGAAATCCTGGCCCTTTTCTGCAAATTTACACGAGTGTAATTTGAACAAGTACAATTTTCATGGTGTAATTTACACAAGTGCAATCTTGACAAGTGTAATTTGCATTGTGAAATTTGCATTATGTAATCTTCACAAGTGCAATTTGCATGGTTCAATTTACAAAAATGCAATCTGCATAAGTGTAATTTGCATGGTGTAAATTCCACAAGTGGAATCTATGAAAGTATAATTTTCATGGTGAAATTTGAACAAGTGTAAGTTTCATGGTGAAATTTGGGCAATGTTGTTCCTACTCAAATCTCCCTTTACAGCTTGCGGGATCTATTGATGGAAATGCACTTTATACTTTTAACTTTCTCTTGGTGCAAAATGCAAGTCAATCTCCCATCTCTAAAAAATATCTCTTCTCTTTCCTTCTATGTAATGCAAAAATATAGCAACACATTGCACATTGCGCCTTGTGATGGTGCAAAGTGCGCATTAGCCTCCCAATTTTCCACAGTGCATTTTGGGAGCTTGCATTTTGCATGGTGCATTTTCAAAACTTGAATTTTTCATAGTGAATTTATTATTAAAATATCCTAGGGGGTTTCAAGGTCTCATCTGCACCTATTTCAAAATTTGGAAATTTTTAGTTTTTTCAATTTTCTCACCGAACTCCATTTCTAGCCACCTGGTTTAGCAAAACACCCTATTTGAGATTTTTTACCATAAGTGATAACCCTCATTTTTTATGATGCTTCAAAATAAATGTGGTCTACACCTAAAATGTTACATTGATATTCCACATTCCAAAATAGTGCTTTAGCCATTGAAACTAGGCTAAACAAAGATGTAGATTGCTACTCCATAACCAAACTCTAAATCTAAAGCATTTACCAACTGAAACTAGTATTGATCTATTTTTATGGTCTTTTCACATAAATAAGGTCCCATCATGGAATATTTAGCACAAGCCACCATTTTCAAGTTCCTTGGGGATTTCCATTGATGGTCCAATTGCTACCCAGATCATCTAAATTGGGTGCTATTCAATAATAAAAGGGTGCATCATAAGGGTTATTAGGATTCAATGTCTATATTTGTGCCCTCACAAAGTCTACATGATGTCATTTTACCTTAAATACCCTTATATTCCTTGGATTTATATAAATAAAAAACATTACAATCCTACCCAGACATTTTAATCCATTACTGTAAGTTCCACATATGGTATCTTTGATCTTGTAACCACATTTTCTAGAATTTTTAGTTTAGTGCATAATTATGAATTTGCATAAAGCTCAACTTGCTTCAAAACATCATTTACACCTCTGTCATATTTTCCATCAAGCTAACTACTGCATCAATCCATTTTTGCAACTAGGTAAGGACAACAGACACTCACCCTCCCCAAATCCATGCTAAAAATATCAATAGCAATAATAATTAAACTTTGTTCATAGCATTACTAATAAAATTTCCATTAGTGTGCCTTTCAAGTTACAAATCTTTTATGAGTTTTATTTTTCAAATTCATAGCCCCTTCATGGAACTTGGTTAGAAATATAGTCAATGGTATCATTTCCCCTAAGCTACTTATCTCTCTATGAGATCTAGAGATATCGTAACACTTTGCATGTTTGCACTTTACTAAGTGCAAAGTGTATTTCAAGCCCCCATCCCCACCAAGTTTCCTCTCTTATATATACTTACATTATCTTATTTGTAGTTTCTTGACTTTGTAGTAACCTCCAAATTCCCACCATATTTATTCCAACTAGGTCCCATGCTCTTATTAAAAAAATTATAAACTTTTACCTATTACTTTATTTCCCACATGAGTAGGCTATGTGTATCATGGCTGCATTGGATCCATATCCCATCATGGCACTAGTATAACCTTGGTGTGGCTGAGTTTCATACCTATATATTCTAACATGGCATACACATAAGCTCCCCCCTTTGCTAGCCTACGTGTCAATCTTGGGCTATGATATTTACAATTTTTTGCTCAAGTCTATGTTTCTCTTCAAAACATTTCATAAATTATATGGTATAGTATATATAACTAACATTTTCTCTCACACAAGGATGTATACCCCCTATGAGTGTGTGAAGAACCTCAGAACATAAGACCAGGTGCCAATCCACTGGGCCACGGAGTAGAGATTTATAAATTTATCAGCAAACACTCATGAAAGCTCAATAAAATAAGGGATATTGACAAAAACATATTAGGAGGATCTAAAAATTAACACATGACAAAAGACAAAAGGAAACTATATAAGTAAGACACAAAATAAAGGGGCAACAAACCAATGAAATAACAAAGTAATAAAACAATATAAAATATGGTACAATGTCAGGACTTTAGTTGAGGAAATGCTTTTGATGCTTGTCATTATCTGGTGACTGTAAAATTATTCCATCCCTTAGTCTCTTAAACATTTCTAGTAGCTTGGTGACCAAGATGATGTAAAACAATCTTTACACATGCCTGAAGGTATTGATACTAGGTTGTAATAGGATGACACATTGAAACAAATCTTCTCTATAAGGTCTCATATCTAGATAAGACCAAGCTAAAATATTTTGGTGCTCCTTTAATAGTTGTAAATAAACATGCATCTTATCTAAAATTATGCGAGTACCAAGCAAGAGTTCATTAGGATCAACAATGTCAACTATACACTCAATGTATTGATTGAAATGGAACTCAAAGAATTCATCCTTAGGGGCATGGAAAATAACCCCATCTTCATCAAATGACATTATCTAAACAACACCTTCATTGTCATACCCAACATCAAGAATAATTAGTTGCTCAACAATGCCCACATTCCCAACTAAGTCATCCAATCCTACATTCATGTCTAGCGATTTTTTTAGAGCATAATCTTGATCTTCAATTGCATCATGATTAGGTAACTCACATTGTTTTTTTATACAATCATCATAAGTAAACTCATATGTTGGGAAACATACCCTATTAACTACACTCTAAAATTGATCTGTAGTAGTAACATTCATCATTTCTATGAAAGAAAAAAAATTACATTGGGAGTCTTGATAATTAAACATCATTATCTCATCATCACCATCAGATGTAAACCTAGGATCATCCACATCTTCATCACTTGGTTCAGCAGTATCACATGGGGGATATGAAAAGAAGCACTTGTCACATAAATCAATGTCAACATAAAAATTTACAGCATTTACCATGTTGTGAAATGGATTAGGAACCTTATTTACATCTCCTCTATTCTAATTTATATCATCACATGAAAGCCAATCAATCAGCCCCTGCTTAGTGAAATCTAGCTTGTAGGACATCTCTTTGACAATAGAGGCAAAAGTCTTAACACTTTCATCAAGCTTGGTTGTTTCAGACTATGTATTTTCTGGATCAACCATCTTTACATCAGCTTGCTTGTTTAAGGGCATAGCCTCAACCTTTATATTACTCCCAATTTGTATGGCCATATTGAATCCCAATCATAAGTTCATGGAAGCCTTGTCCCTTAAGTAATATGCATCCATTTTGTCAAATGAATAACAATATTTGATCAAGCATGATATCTCAGTAGGCCTAATATTTTTAAGCAATCACATCATAGCCTTATTAAACCTTGTATTGAAGTCATGCACTTAGGGTTCTTTCTGATCTTTTCAAACTCAGCTTAAATAAACTTGGGATCAATTCTATCACCACACTGAATTCTAGAAACATTCAATATCTCTTCCCATGAATCAACCCTTCCATAAGGAAGGGAATTGAACCATTTAAAAACATCTTCCTCTAGCATGTGTATAAATAATTTAATGCACACATCCTCATGCTCAACCTCATAGTCTTCAATGATATTGTGAAAATCCCTCAAGTGCTGATCACTATTCACTACATTGTTCCCTTGAAACTTTGGAAGGTATTTCATTACTTTGTTTGAAACTTCATTAGGATATCATTTAATGTCATCAAAAATGCTAGGTATAAACATAGGAATTCTAAATACAGGATGCTCATTCTCTTTTTGATTCCTATGCCTCATGATTGATTTAATATTAGGTTCAAGAATAAATGCCAAAGTGATGTGAGGGGGTGAATGAGGTGGACTTGGTGGATCAAACTTGGGAGGGGATTCAATTGGTTGAGAAGTAATAAATAGTAAATAGGAATGCAAGGCTCTGTGTCACTAAAAAAAAATTGATCAGAAGAATTATGATAATATTTAACAATAGGAATTTCATCAAATAAAAACATAGGACTACCAGAATATTGACAGCCCAACCAGTCTCTAGTAGCTATACTTAGTTATTCAACATGCCCCCAAACTTGTCTCCTTCATTTTTGATGAACACATAGGGGAGAGACAAGTTTCTTAGATGATTCATCTTTGAAAGATGATCAGTCCTTTTAGATTTTCAAGTAGGAGAACTCTCAAAGATAAATATATTGAAGATGGGCACTGATCCTTATTTTAAACCAGATGATGTTGTAGAGTCACCACTAGAAGCAAAGTTATTTAATATAACAATTTACAAACTTGTAGTGATGCATAATGAAACCATATCTTGTTAAAATTAGTGATGAAATATGAAATAAAAGACAATGAAACTTTTATTTTCATTTTCAAAAAGGGGAAACCACCTCAAAATATCATAAATTTCTAGCTCTTGGCAACAAATTTAATAGATTTTAATTATCAAATCTTGAAAATTCTTGGAACATCCCAAGTGGACTGCAATGATGTTGATGACCAAGATAGTCCCATTAGAATAAAATAATAGCAGAGAAATTGATAATACAAATTACTTACATCTTCATTTCTATCTCTCTATAAGAGTCCTTGACAACACATGTGTTTAGGACTTTAATTTAGTCCTTGAAAAGGGTGCATAAAGAGTGTTGGTTCTGAGTTGCACACCTCTCTAATATAGCCTTTGAAACTTGAAGGAAATGGAAAAAAATGATGAAAAACCCACTAGAATGAGATTGTAGCCAAGGGAGGGTTTAGCAATAAGAATGGACTAGACTGAAGAAAATGACTAAGAGGCACATATAAAGGATATAGTTAGCTCCCCGCTACTTCTGACTTTTCCTTAACCAAGGTGAGAGGACCTATTACATAGCTCACACACATGGAGAGATTCTAAAATTCAATCTCCATGGGGATTAATGGCACAAAGAGACACAAATCTAACTAGAATACAACCAAACTTGCTCACTCCACCTGAGAAGGGTTGTCACACAAAATGAGTAAAGGTTCTAGTTTAGACACAAGCTACTAAAGAAATATATGAATATATGATTGAGACCTTCATCCAAAAAGAATATTCAACAACACAAAGGCTGAAAAAGAGATTGCAATCTTTTCTATGGAACCCACAAATATTTATAATGAGTGTATTGAAACCAAGTTAAGTGCTAGGGTGTTTTGCCATGTAATGAATTCAATTTTTTGAATTTATTTTGATATATGCACCTAATTTTTTACTACCTTTTAAATATCTAATCATTGCATAATAGAATATGTTATTTAAATTTGGCCATGTTTTAATTTTCATAAATGATTAGACAATCTATGTTTTTTATATTTTTAATTGAAAATTACATAATTTTTTTCAAGAAAATAGTCTTGTCATATCATACCAATGAGTTAAAAGTGAGGTAAATAACAAATTTTGAATTTTATAATTTATAAATTATATTTATTACTAAAAATACTTTACAAAGTAGAGGTTTGCATGTTTTCTAATGTGATATTAATTGGAGAACTAATTACAATATTACCTACATAACATATAGTAATAATTCTTACATTTATATGGTGTTTTGTCTTCAATAATATAAATACCATTTATCAACATCATAATTAGCTTGTGATTAATATAGTTTTATAGATACTAGCAAAAGAGATTGAGGAAACTACGTAATGGGTTTCTCATTTAGTAGGACACATAGTTAGGTATGACCAGAATTAGAATTAGATCATCACTCTTATAAAAAGGGTCTTGTTGTAGGTTTAGTACCTACCTTTTCACATATATGAAATTATGTATATTTTATATATTCATGGACCATCCATACCTTTCACACATCTTTGCTTTTGCATGAGTTCTCCAGTTGTCACTACAATTTGCTAGTCTCAACATGAAGTCACATACTTCATCAAATACAAAAACATTATAATGTTTTAAAGCTTAGTAGAAGGCTATTTCAAAATATAATGCAACTAAATAAATTTCATTTCACATTCTAATAGAGATTAATAATTATTTAGAAATAACGAATAAAAATTACATGCAATTAAAACATATAGCGGTGCACTATCCATGCAGTAGTTGCTTAATATAACAATGCCAATTTTTTTTTACCAAAATTTAAGACCCTATCAAGCACATGTATAATAGATAAACATGGCTCTTATTGGATTATTGTGAAGCATTCATTCATGGGTTAACAATAATAAGAAAAAAAATATAGCAAGATGCCCATTAACTTTATAAAATGATTTGAAATTGTGGAATATTAAATTTAAATAGAAGATAGGGAAATTTAAGGTCAAATTATTTTATATATATTATTTAAACAAACCCTAAAATATTTACATTTATATATAATCTGAGATAAAACTCTAAATTTAGAAATAGAGTTAAAAATAGTCATATAACTTAGAATTACATCTAGTAATACATAAACCATTTAAAATTTTGTTATTGTAATTATCTTAAAAATAATAATATTGAAAAATTCCTTGAGAAAATAAATGTTTCAAATTAAAAAAACATAAAATAATAGGCCCTTGGATGTAGGAAAAATTATTTATTTATAAAATCAAACTTTATATGCTAGACATTGTTGGGACATTTGCCACATCATTTTCAATAGAGTTTTGTAAAATAAAGGACTTTATAGCAAAAAAAAATTCTATGCATTTTTTTATTTTTTATTTAGAGACAAAATTTGGACATAAAGATAGGGGAGGGATTTTCTTATGGGGCCTCATCAGTTCTTTCTATTAAATTCCATCTATATACTTACTCCTGAGATGAATTAATGTTTTTAGTTGAAAAAATTAAATTCACATGAAAATAGGATTTTTAATCCCCCTCTTATCTCAATATTTCATATAATGAAATGGAACTTTTGGCTACTTGCCCTAGATTGATAGAACATCTATAGCAAGTGGGATTTGTCTAAAACTATAGGTTTCACACATCTAAATGGTACCAAGTGTGGTTACAACTAGAGGCAAAATCACATTAATTGAGTTCATATTAGCTAACTTACTATGGAAGTGTCTATTCCTTTGCATAGTGATTCCATATATGTACTTATTAAGAAAATCACCTAGTTAGTTGGACCTAACTCAGGTTTTTGATATGATCAGAGAGGTTAGCCACTCAACCCCTAAAAATCATAGTATTTGTGCCCTAATTTATAAACCTTGACATGGACCAGGGTTGGTACAATATTGGGAAATAAAACTCTAGGTCAATAAACCCTTAGAGAACTTATGAGGGAAAAGTGAGATCGTATCCATAAGTAAAGATGTAAGAAATAAAAAATGGAGTAGAAGGACTTTATGGTCTTTTTGGGGTCACCCAAATCACTTAGAATTTGGGCAAGGCCTTAGTGACTTTCCATCCATGTTTTTGGATAAAGTGACAAATGCAAAAGATGAAGCATTTTTTATCACCCAAGTTCCATAAAGGAGATATGCATAGAGCATACACACTACACTCATCTTGTGAAATAAACATGCAATAAACAATCATAAAAATAGAAACTCTTATAAGCATTTAACTATGGTGTGAGTTCATTTTTATACAACTAGATGAAATATGACATAAAGATTATACCTTTGGTGTTGTTTGATAACTTTGAAAAATGAAAATTACATAAGTAAAATATTTTAAAACACAAAATTTAAATGTGAGTTTTGAATCTTAGAGTGTCAAAAATGTCATTCTTTGGTTTTTGGGTTTTGTAGAAAAGAGTTTTTTTTTTTTTTTTTTGAGTGATATTGGAAAATCAAAACCTATAAAATAAAAATATTAAAAATATCCCAAATACCAAATACCTTAAAGTTAGAATATATACAAGACAAAAATAACTTACAAATATAAAACAAAATTAGAAAACAACAAAAACAAATATTAACAAATAAAAGGAATAATTAGTAAAATGTTGATATGTAAAAAACTATACAATGGATTTTAATGAAATTTACAATGAATGTAGATAACACAAATGTGCACCACTTGTACAAAATATAGCAAAACTAGCTTTGGGATTAAAAAACATGATTGATTTAACGGTTGTTTATTCAAAAAAATAGACAGATACTAAAATAGTCATAAATTCTAAACTACAGATCAAATTTTAATGAAATTTTGATAGAGTTAGGCTAAAACAAGTAAGAATAACTTGCCAAACAATCATAAAAATTAATAAACAGATTAAAAATAATAACTATTTTAAAATTCATTGTTTTGTTTCTTCTTTTTTTAATGAAAGAAAAGGGAAATGAAGAATTGAGGGAAGATGTTGAAGATGTTCAGTTAACAATCTAGTCCCACCAAGAATGCTCTTAGGTGAACAAGGAATTTGAGAGGGGGGTTAGTATTTTGTAAGTTAAGGAAATCAAATCCAAATAAATACACTAAACACTAACACCTCTAGCCTAGACACTAATGAGAGCATATAGAATAAGTATAAAATGAAAATACAACTAAAAAATAAAATAAATATTATTTTTACCTTTATTTTATCTCCAAATTTCTCATTGATATGATTAGCTTGCTTGACTTGTGGACAATGGATACTTTGTCAATGGTTCTCTTGCATTATATCTCCTTCATTCACCTTGGCTTGGCCTGATTTGGTTTGGCAAAACTATAATGAAATTTATTGGAGGTATTTTGGCATAATGATATTGCACTAGAAAAGATTATTTAAATTAGAGGAAGAACCTCCAATTTATATAAATTTGAAATGGATATGAACCATCCGTTTTGAGATGAGAATCAAAGATCTAAGATTTGTCCTACATCATTCATGATGAAGAACATAGGTCATGTAAGAAGAAGATAGGATTTTTAAGATGTAATATTTTTAAGGTGTAATATTTGTAATAAGAGGTAGGCCTTGCCATGTGATTTGAATATTAAATTGGCAAGTTCCCAGGATGATGAGGATAAATAAGAATATCAATTTTTTGATATTTATAATATTTACATTATATATAACCACATTTTAAGAAGAATATTAGCTAATTAATTTCTCTTTATTAACTAAAATATAATGTGATGTGAATTTTATGGGATAAGATGTGGTAAGAGAAGAATTTGGTTAATTGATTGAAGTGTCATTTGCAAATGAGGTACTGTGTTTGTGTACCTTTTAGAAAATTAATGATCTAATGTAGTGCATTATCTCAATTAGGCATGTACTAATGTGTCATAGAATGCTTACACTAAAATTCTATGGGAAATGGGTTGATTTAATGATTTCTAGATAAATTTACATTTGATTTCATTAAATCAGTCTGATGTTCATTTAAACATAGAAGTGGCCAAAAAGGATTGTCTACAATTAAAAGATGCAGTGGTGCACTATCCACAGTTGTTGATTAACATGGAAATGCCAACTCTACTTATACCAATATTTAATACCATTCAAAGCACATGTATAATGGAAAAACACGGCTCTTAATTGATGTTCATGAAGCAGTTATTCAAGGATTACCAATAACAAGAAACAAATAAAATAAAAATGGATACCCACTAACTTTGTAAAATGATTTGGAATTGTGGAATATTAAATACAAATAAAAGATAGTTAAATTTAAGGTCAACTTATTTTCTATGCATTATTTAAACAAACTGTAGAATAATTGCATTTCTATATAATCTGAGATAAAAAAAATTGAACCCAAAAGTAGAGTTAAAAATAATCATATAACGTGTAATTATATCCTGTAATACATAAACCATTTAATGTTTTGTCATTGTAAAAAGTCTAAAAATATAATAATATTGACAAATTTCCTAAGGAAATAAACGTTTTGAATAATTAAAACAAAAAATAATTGACACTTGGATGTAGGCACAAATGCTAGAATTTTGTGGGACATTTTCCACATCATTTCCAATAGATATTTCTAAAATTATATAATTAATAGCCTAATTGTTTTTTGCATTTTTTAATTTTTTATTCATAGACAATATTTGGACATAAATATAGTGGAGGGACTCAAGTGGGCATCATGGTGATGTTCTAATTAATAAATAATAAGGCCTATCAAGAATCATGAAAGGGAAGAGTAATGCCTAGGATTGAGGCCCTGCTTACTATATATTCTTTTTTGTATTCCTTATTTAGGACACGTGTAACTTTGATTTTGGTATCGATTTCCATTTAGTAGCACTACATAAGGTAAGTTTTGGTATTTTTTTCAAAATTGTCTCATTTATGAGCCCCACTTTCACACATGGGGATTTTAACCACTATATAGCTAGCCACTAGCCATTTATTGGTAGTCTCACAAAATTTACAAGGTAGATAACAAATGACGTGATTAGGTCTAGAGTCAGTGATAATCCTACTTAAATTAATGTAGTCTCAAAAAAATAAATAAGATCAAACATGGAAGTTATAAACATAATTTCACTTCTTACCAATATGCTTCTAATGCTCTAATTAAATCTATCTTTATGCACAGTGGGAAGAAGAAGAATAAGGATTTTCCCCTATGAACTTAGAGAAAAGCTATTCACTTCAATGCAGATTATTTACTAATATGGGATTACAAAAAGGCCTTAAACCATGCTATAAGCCCTAGATTTTCATTAGATGGACTTTTGTATAAAATTTGGATTGCTTAAACCATGATTCAATGTGAATTTGTTATTGATATATATAAAACAATTATGTAATGAAAATTGCCTAAATTAATTTGTCTAAAAAATGGTGCAGATTAATTTCAAACCACTTTGAAGAATATACACATTTCATACACTATAAATATAAAGCATTTTTATGTTCACACAAATAAAACCCTAAATCAAAATAATAAGACAAAAAGTAAGAGGAATTTGTTAGTGTGTGAAAAGATTTATATCCTGAGCATGGATTAAAGCATATAGTCACTTATTTTGCCTGATTCACTTTCCTTTACAATGTTAGTTTTTAACACCACAATATCATCACTAACCATGATAAGATTTGATGAAGTTTTGTTCCTTTTTATGTTAAGTGGGTTGTCATGGAACTATATGAAAAGTAAGATCTAGAAATTAAACAAAAATAAAAATTAAACTAATTGGGTTTATATTAAAATGTAAATAGTAATTGAATTTTAGGAAAAAATTTGTAGTTCAAGAAAAAAATAGGAAAATGGAATCTTTCTAACACTCCTTTATAAGTGCCTCTTAGAATGATAGTGGTGATAAAACTCATTGTGAGCTTGAGGAATGTAATAATAGTCATTAAATTCTAAAACTCTTATTTTTTTTAGTTTCTTTGTCATGTTGCACAAAATATTATAGAGTGAATTTATAATCAATTTTTTATTTCAAAAGATGAAAATTCATTATGTATTATTGTAGTCTTTGGATACCCTCCCCCCTATGCTGTCAATTGCAAACACTAGACATAGTAGTAACAAAAAAGTGTCTTTGCCATTTCAAGGACAATGACACTTATGCTAAATAAGTCTCTGCAACACCTCTAAACATTTTCATTTGACAATATCATTACCCTAACTTAATGCTCATACTCCAGTGTTTGATTCAATTGTACGCAAATAATTAATCTCTTTTTAATGACAACTAAAGAAACTAATAAAATATTTAAAATTATCATCAAATATTAAGAAATAAAATTGATTTGTAACCAGTAGTACCTCTAATGGGTAGTCAAATCTAGTTAGTACAATTTAATAACCACATCCCTAATTTACAAGTACTAATAATTAATTATCTTCATAAATAAATCATCCAACTCACCAATTAAAGTGTCTACATAGTATAAGATTGAGATTGCTCTTTAGATATTGACCACTTGTTGAAGATAAGATTTGAGTATGCAGGACCGATATTTAATATGAGACCTAAAAATGATTATAATGAGTGTATTGAAACCCACATAATTCATAGGATGTTTTATCATTTTTTTTTCTAAGGTAGAGATGGTTCTCTATGTAGTGACCACTCACCAATGACATGACTAAATTATTGAGCATTCATCTATGTCTATGGAACCCACAAATGATTCTAATGAAGGTATTGACTATGTTGGTAGCTTTATTTTAAATTGAGTTTTTGTGGACTACGTGAGACTTTGCTTCATCATACAAATTTACCATTTAATTGGAAATAATTGAAATGAAATGAAGGCCCTTTTTAAGGTTTACCATGTCGAGAGCCCTCACATATTTATAAGGTTAGTGTCTTTCATTAATCCTACATATTCAATTTTTTTTAAGTTTTATATTTTATATTTTTAAAATATTATTATTAATAAGGAATAAAATAAATTATATTAATTAATAAAAATATTGTAAAGTATTTGAAATAGAAATTGAGTGTTGTGGGATAATGTTTCAATCTATCAAAGTCTATCAAACTAAGTTTAAAATAAGAAGGCAAACAAAAATATTTATAAACTATATTAGTGATTTACATAACCAATTAGAAGTTATATAAAATATTATTAAAATAAAAAAAATTAGAAATCATTGAAAAGATGCCATTCGCAAATAAGGCATTTTGGTTAATTGATTTTCGTAACCAACATGCGATAAGTCATCACCCTCAAATAAACCATAGTGAAAAGTAAATGCTAACTCATTATATATCTATAAAAAATATAATTAGGAATTAATTAATTTTTCACTTAAATGAGACTAGTTATATGTTTATACATATATGTATTGCATTAAGATAGATTTATGTACACTTTTTTTCTAATCAGTGTTCTCTTACACATCTATTAATATTACATCCTACTTCATTTTGTAATAGATTTCAATTTTTTAAGGTTAATTATTTCACTTTTTCCTCTAGAGTTTATAAAAACCTCAGTTGTTGTACATTCCCTTCTAAAATTAAATCTTTTTTTTAAATAGAAGAAAATATGAATGTGTCTTATTTCCTCAAATGACTCTATTGTATGCTTTTAAATTCAATAGCGACAGTGCCCTTCTATTTTATTTGATGTCATTTCAATTTATGAAATCTAATCATTATGTATATATAAATGCTCAATCTTTACATGTCTGTTTTAACGACATTACAAATTTTATGTTGATGTCAGTATTTTTTATAACAATATATGAGATATTGATTATTATAACAAGGATGATATGGTTGAAAGGTTAAGATAAAATTGTAAGATTTACCCTGTATGTTTATATTTATAAATAATTAATATAGGTGTACTTATTGTTAGATCTATATACATAGGCTTCAAGATTGAAAATTCAAATATTTTTATGAAAAAAATAATTAATAATGAAAAAATTGAGTTAATTTTATACCAAAAATAGAAAATTATATATTTAAACTTGGATGTACACAGCAAATGCTTCATCAAAAAACTGATTCCGTTATACAACATAATAATAATAAAACTGTAAACTAAACTATGAGACAGAATACACAGTATTATTTAAATGTGGTAACAATTCTAGACACAGATCAACTTGATTGAGTGATAGAATTGTGTAGAAAAATGATTGAATGAAGAAGTAAGAGTAAAAAATTATATTAAGTAGGTTAGATGATATATAAGAAATAAAATAGCGATCACACCCTTCTATTTTATTTATTTGATCATAATTTGTATGACATTTCAATTTATAAAATCTAACACTTACGTGTTTCTAAATATTCAATCTTTAGATTTTGTTTTTAAAGATGTATATTCTTATAATGATGCGAGTGCTTTTAATAACAATATATGAAATAATGATTATTATATGGAAGGTAATATAAATAAAAAGTTAAGATAAAATTATAAATTTTATTATAGTAAATTAAAAAGTATACAAATAATATGAGCGTACTTATTATTGGATCCGTGTACATAAGTCCTCGTGACTATGAAAAATTCAAATCTTTTGAATAAAAAATCCATTTAATAAGGGAACGATTGAATTAATTTTATACAAGAAATATAAAATTATAGATTTGAACTTGAACGTATAAAAAAACCAACGCTTCCTCAAGAAATCGATTCCTTTATAATCCACAGTACGCAGCATTATTTAAAGGCGGTAACAATTCTAGACACGGATCAGCTTGATTGAGTGACCGAATTGTGTAAAAGGGTGATGGAGTCGGCAAAGACACTAAGGGGGTGAGATGATATATGGGAAATGGAAGGGAGAGGAAACGAAGGAATATTCAGTATGGCCTCTGGCCATCGATGTTCCTACGCGGGTCGTAATTGCATGTGACGAAAATGGCACCACTGTTACATTTAACACGAGCACAGCCAAGCTTAACCGAATTTCCCCACACCACTTGAGTATAATGTCCGCACTGCTGCCCTTGAGCACATGAATTCGAAACGTAATCGTAATACTGCTTCTCGCTTATCCATGAACTCACGGCCTCTTCAGGTGAATATTCCTTACCAGATCCTCAGAAAAGGTTTTCTCCATACTGACCCCAGAATGCTGCAAAGCACAGTCTGCGATGCGCTCATTGGCATGCCTCTGCGCGTAGGCTGCCACGGTATCGTCCCACTGGAGGGCGCCCACACCCAGTCCCGACCTCTCATTGTTGTGAGGGCCTAAAAACTACGCCTCCAAATCTTGGCCTCGCCCTCCCCACGAATGTAGAAAACACATTACCAAAACAAGCCACACCTTCATCATTATTATCATCAATTTCATGCCTTAACACCAACAAATACTCTTTTTTGTAAAAATAACTAAACCCCTGCTTTAATTTATAGCCAAACAAAGACACGGATCACTTGTAGATTTTCAGTTTAATACAAAGTTTTTTGACAAATCAAAGTGCTAATTTTTCTCGTATTTGGCGGCAGTCTTCGTTACGTAAAACACACGATAATTTCTTTTGCCGGGTCAAGCTTTGTTAGAAAATCAGACCCACATGCTGCGCTATCATTCTAATTTCTTAGTTCTCTCATGGAAGTGGTCCCATGATTCAGAAAAATCTTTAGCGTTGCTTTTAAATTTTACAGATTAAATCAAAATTACTACGAGGTTATAAATCTAATTTCTCAGAGCTCCCATCCAAGTGGTCCCATGATTCTAATTTAACTAATTGTTTTGACGCTTTCATTTTGATTTCAGACGTGGTTCCACGGAAAGGCAAACCAGAAATTTCTCTGAAGGCACTATAGTTACATATATCTGGAGGTTTCTCACATGAAAGTGGTCCCATGATTTAGAAAATCTTTAACATTGCTTTTAAATTTTACAGATTAAAACAAAATTACTACAAGATTGTCATTATCCGCTGCTCCCATTTATAGCCAAACAAATGGACCGATTACTTGTAGGATTTTATCGTAATAAAATTTCAGGTTTTTGACAAATTAACCTCCTGACTATTCTTCTATTTTGCCGCAGTTTTCGGTGTGTGAACATTGTACTGGACACGCCATTTGCCGGGTCAAGCTTTGTTAGACAACCTACAGTTTTCTTAGTGCTCCCGTGGTCGGGGCCAAACAACAAATCACTGTAGAGGCATTATGACTAAAATTTAGGAGGCTTTTCACAATTCATGTTTTATAAAATTTTCTTCATTTATTTTTGATTGAAATCCTAAATGATTACATGGATAGGTGTACAGGATGTTTTTTTGGTTTAATGTTTTATAAAATTGTTGTGATTTTTTTCTTTCAAATTAACACCAACTTTAATATTGTAAAAAATGATATAAATAGTTCCCCCATTTCTAATATAAGAAGAGATATATCTTCGGAGTCAAAACTCAAAAAGGGGTTCTCGTGCATTTTCTCATTACTTGACTCCTAGATAAGAAGAATACATTTCGTATGTCAATGTTTTTTGGGGATGACATAAATGATCTTTATTCCATGGTTCGGAACACTTAAGAGATGGGTTTAAAACTTTAGACATATAGGCAAATTCATGAATAGGGTCTTTTCCCTTCTGATCACAAGTAAAAGATCTATAGATAATGTTTCTACCTACCTTTTTTTTCTTTTTTTCTGCCATCAATATGATTTCCTACTCGTTTAGGAATAACAATGGTCATTGTAGCTCATTCTAGAAGAAGAAATAATAAAATTGAATAAAGATCAAATTCTTGTGTCCAAAGCATTCCACAAGGTAATGTACCATCTTTTTGGAAAATCCTCTTGAAACTTTTAATTTTTTTTTGAGTTTGATAAAGTATGCCAATGTCTCAAATCTTATAATCTTATTGGTTATTTTTATGACATATATTGTCTAAATCTATGTTGAAAATAAGGGTCTAAACACATACGCATTGTCATGGATTCAAGTTCATAGGGCTACAAAAATTGCCAACAAGTTTGTCCCTATTTATGTTTGAAAACCCTAAATGCACTGTTGCCATTTAAAAGTACGGTCTTATGTATGTTAGGATCTTGGTTCTTGTTTTTGCATCTAGACCCAAGAATTTGTTCTCTCTATGAAATCCAAGTTTGAATTATCTATATGGGTAGATTGTCATGGCTTGCTAATGCCTTTATGTCCATTGCTAGAGAAATTGTTTAAAATCTTACGTCTTTTCACTTGATTTTAAATGTATATAGGTCCCCTTATGTCTAGACAAAAATGGTACAATTTTATGGAGGTTGACCTCAAAAAATACTTGTGTGAAATCAAAAACACTTAGATAGGAGAGCAATGCTTCACCAAATGAGTGATTTACATTAACCTTCCCTATACTTTTTTTACCTTTCTAATCATTAGACCATAAGACTATGTATTTCCCTTTTTAAGCTACCACCAATTCACCAACTAAGGCCATGATTGAGAAAAATATACCTTAAGCTAGAGCTAGTGATGATTTTCAATTCATAGGATCTCATAATAACTAGAATAATCATAATAACAGGTCCCCTATCACTAACCTTGAGCTAACCATAGTCTTTTCTACTAGAAAATATGCCACCAATTATTTAAATTGTATCTAGACATGCCCCTATCTCTCCTTGAGAAAACACTAAATCATTCATGAAAAGTAATCTATAAGCTATCGATGTGATTTTCAAAACTCATTATTTCATTCATAAGAGTCTTTGAATCTGATAGTCCATGCTCTGAATACAAATCATAAGGCATTCTCCTTTCTTTTCACCAACATGCAACATAGTTTTTATATGAAACACTTCCCTTGGAAAAAATGATAAGTATTTCTTGAAGAGTGAGAAACCACTTTATGACACTTAAAGGCAAATATGTTGAAGATATCCACCTTAATATTTTCTAATGAATGTTTATTCACATAATGTACATGATGTAACTGTTGTCACTTGGATATGCACCCTATGAGGATATGATAAGGTTTTCCTCATCCAAGTGGTGCAATGGAATCATCTATAGGCTTGTAGGCAACTTAATAAATGAGGTGAATCTCTAGATAGGGATAGCTCCATTGATGTACCATTTAGGATTGAACCTACTACTAACTTGGGGGGTGAAAAGTGAGAAAGATAACTAATAATTAACTAATCTAAGGGAGGTGATACACCAAATTGACTGATGAATTCCAACCATATGTATGCTACACTTGAGATCATGAAATTAACCAAAACATACACTTTTTAAATCTATGTCTTCTTACATCAATATTACATTATGAGGTTATGAAATAATTTCTTAGGCTAGACAGACTAGACAAGAGGCCTTCAATGGCACTAATAAAAATACTAACTCACTTAAACTTTGACATTTATTAGAACACATCACATGCATTGCAAGAAGAAGCCCAAAATAGGTGAGAGAAAGTGGCAAATTATTAAGGAATCCATAGTCTTCACTAAGTAAATTCAACATTAAAGTCAAGCACACTATAAAATGTCATGAAAGAGCTAACACTTAGTAATTTTATTGATCAAAATGTATAAAAATGAGAAGGGATTTACGATACTTAGGTGGAGCATAGAATACAATGCCAAAATTACTAGTTCTTATAGAACTTGTGAGAGAGAGAAGAAGAAGAGAAGTCCAATGGTGATAAAGACACTTCTAAATCTAATCCAAGGAGTTACTTGAACCATGTGGAGATTATATATGATTAATGATGCAAGGTATGGAATTCCAAGTGTCCATACAAGTCATCAAAGTTATGCAAAGTGGCACAAAACTCCTCCACTGGCTCAGAAAAATTACCTTCATGATTGGAGCTATTTGAAGATCTTATAACTGATGAGGAGTATTCAAAATGATTGGAATGGAATGGGAGACTCTCGGAATGCCTCTCCATGCATTGGTCACATGCCTAGCCTTTTAAAAACCTCTGAAAGTAAGCCATCATTTGTTGTCCATAAAATTGCCCTTTCATGCACCTTGCACACTTAGCCTCAAAATGGGCATTATTTTATCCAAGAAAATCCATGGGAGGGAGTGAATGGTACCTTTCAAGACCATCCATGCCTCTATAATCATTATCAACACCTTAAAATAAGCTCACTTAATGTTTTTCATCTTCTTCACTAGCTTGCCCAATATGTCAGATTTGACTAGCTAAGTTGAATCACCTATTTATGGAACTTAGAATTTATCTCAAGGCATGAAATGAATATTAGGAGTTATTAAAAGTCTCAATATTATCTCCAAACATAGTTTCATCTCATAAATCCTCTTGTAGCATACACAACACATAAAAGAGCGATAAAAACCCAAATTTTGCCCCCATCTAAATAATTCCATAAAATAAAAAGGAATGGGGAGAATCTTGAAGGAGTCATATGAAATTTAAAATCACCATCTTGACCAAAATATCTAATTATATTAGATATACAACTTAATCTTCCCAGTGAGGTTTCAGCCAAGGTTTGCAAAGGTTTTTGAGTAGTTTTGGGTCTTAAGATTTGTTCATAAAGATTACACATACAAGTTGACAACCAATTTCATAGTATAATGTTAAAAAACCTCACTAACATCCCCAAAGTCCATTGTCTCCCATGCAGAGCAACATGAAAGACATGAGCTCTTCAAATAACCCATTTGAGCTCTTCCTCGTACCTTTCCTGCATGCCTGAGAGAGTTTTGATACAAAAAATGGTTTTATTATGATTTATATGGAGTCAAAGAGATTAATATATGACCTAAAAATAATATCCCAATATATTATAAATTTTAAATCATGCAATAAGTGTGAAATTTCCTCAATTTGGATATAGGCCTAATGTTGTTCCTATAGCTTGTTTGTACTTCAAGGTCCAAAAATAACATCCTAACTATTTACATATCTATTATTAGATAAAAAAACATAAAAAATGACCTCAAAAATTATTCTCCATTAATGGGATTACTCATTTTATGCTATGATTGAAAATGGTCCTTCATTTGGAAACTAGGCTTCATCATGCCTAGTAGACCTACCTACAAACCTGAGTGTCTGGACCTCCAAAATGGAATTCCTATTCCTATAATATATTTATCATGTTACCTTATATGTTTCAAAAATTTCAAAAACTTCTTGAATAGTCTCTATAGCTTCAGATTACTCCCCTATCACTCTTATCTTCAAAACAATCAGTTTCATGCAGAAAGGAAGTACCCCTATCTGAGACAAAATAGGGGTTACTTCCCCTATTTATCCAAAATAAATAACAATTTTAAATGAATTTTTATGTGGTAAATACAATATCCATAAGTTTTCATACTTTTTTCATATGGTTAGACCCTTCAAAATCACTAAAAGCTGAGATAGACCTGCATTTGAGCACTGTGTATAGGGCTTTAAGGAATAGACTGCTCCTTTCTTGTTTGGAATTATTTATTATTTTAATATTAACTATGATAGGATTTTATAAATTTTAATGATCATTTTATAGTGCATATAAATTAAATTTAACACCTTGAATATTGATATATCATTTACACTCAACCTCTTAAGACCAGGTTTACAAGTTTTAACCGTGTTCTACCTTCCTTCCTCAAAATAACCCTTCAATGTTAGTTTAAAGATTTTAAACCATATTTAACATGATAATTACCTTTAAATAATGCCTATTTAATTTTTAAATTCACCCAAGTTATTTTCAAACCCTTACTCGTATCCTAGGCAAGTCCATCTCTTACCCTGCCTTAACTAACTTGTACCTTATTATAGGTGCTTTTAGGAATTTAGGGAGGTATATGTAAGTTTATTTCATAATTTTTGGGGATTTTTAAGTCACCCAAATAAATTTTTATGTGATCACATAATAATTCATTAGGTTCATCATGCTCATACCCCTTCATGTGCACCTTGGTTCATAAACTAAGAATTAATCTTATGACAGAGACACATGCTTTTCATTGATTACTATAGGTTACCATTTCCTTCTTGGGCTTGGTTATATTTTTAAATGACTCCTATAATTCACCTTGAGATAAAACAATTTTTATGAACTAGTATTATTCTTTGGGGCTCTCAAATTCCACTTTAGCATCCATTTATAGGTCACTAGTAAGACTGAGATGTTCTACCTATACTTTACCTTGTTGTAGGTGTTGATGGATTCAAATGAATTTGGACATAATGCTCGATAAATTATATTTATATCCATTGAAGTGATAAGATACATACATGATCTATTATTCATCTATCTTAGAGTCCTAAATCACTTTTTAGGAATCAAGCTAGGGTCACTATTTTAGTGTTTATTGTAGGTACTCATTTCAATCTAAATGGACACCTATATGTGTCTATAGACTTTGGAAAACTATGTATCAATCTCATAAAGTGACCTTCATACTAATTTTATGTTACATTTAATTCATTTAACTATCCTCAATATGAGTGAATGCATTTTTACCCACTAAAGGTGTCAAAAGACCATTTACATCTTCACAAGCTTGTAGATGTTATTGTAGGTTTTTAGTGTGTTTAGAGGCCACTTTGAGATCTTGAACAACCCTTCTCCCCTTATCATCTTCCCCTCTAACTTTGTGAACTCCTTGTCTATGATATGGAAAAAAATTCAAACCCACAATAATGCATCAAAGGCTCCTAACACCATGTCACATGACATTCACAAAATCAAAGGGTTATCTATTTTTCATATTTAAGGAAAAGAGCCCTAAATAACCATCTCATGCTAAAAATTGAACTATCTTTAAATTTTAAATGGACACTCCAAATAGATCTATCATGAATCATATAACATGATATGACCTCAAAAAGGTCCAAACATTTACTCCAACACTTCAAAAAGACCTCCAACATTCTGTCAAGACCACTTGTAGGTGGTTATTATGGTGTGTAAGTAGTAAGTTGGATGTGAGTAATGAACATGTTTTATGACCTCTCATGATCTTAACTCTCCTCAAAACTTGCCCATGGAATATTTTAATTTTAAAGGGTATTTCATAGCTTCTTTCCAACATGAACATCCTCATGATGATACCTATGAATACTCATTAATGGCTGCCTACCTACATTTTCTTGCATATGACTGCATAGTCCCTTCATATTGCATCAATTAAAGACTTTAATCACCACTTCATGGTGATAAAATATACATCATGACCTCAAAAAATTTAACACAACCTTGTGAACATGTTTTATACGCTCTATGCATGTATTTCACCATGGATACAAGTAGGCAGTGAGTAAAAGTTGATTATATAGTGCTCATCACTACACTCTCATGGAGCATTATCTTAAAGACTGATATTGAAAGGTAAAAAGAGAAAAAATGTAAATTTTGAAACATTAAAATGAAACATAAACAATCCCTTGAAGCATCACCTAAACATGAAAGTCTTGAGAATGGTGGAAAACTACCTTTTTCACAAATAAGTGTTCCCTCCTACAACTTGAGATGATTATCATATCAAAACCTTATGAGACATGAAATAAGATTTTGGTACCATTTTACAAGGAATTTAAAATGTTCTAGAAGAAATTTTAGAAACTAGATTATATAAATTTCTTCAAACCAAGACAAAACCTGAAGGGTGCATAGATTGATAGGTAGTTTTGGAAGGTCAAATTCAAATGGATGATTCATAAATCAAAGTTGATAACTATAAAACTTATTATTATTATTATTATTATTATTATTATTATTATTATTATTATTATTATTATTATTATTATTATTATTATTATTATTATTATTATTATTATTATTATTTTAGAGTATCCTTCCAAAATCATTCTACCTAAAACTCTTTCTACTGGCTGTACCAATTATAAACCTACAAGTCACTTTTGTGTGTCTATAAAGGTGAAAAGGAAGAAAAATAGTTTTGATAAAAAAATGACATCTCCAAATTAAAAAATATATATTTATATGAGTTTGGGGAAGCTTAATATTCACAATTTCATCTTTTTCCAAGTGGCACACTTCCCAAGTAGGCTGTAAGTGCCATTTTCTCCTTTTTTACCAAGAAAATTACCTTTCCTCTAAATAAACTATCATAATTTTAGTGGTTTAGTTATTTAAGACTTATAATGACACATGGGGAATTAAATCATGTTTTTACACTTGAAATTTTCCCATTAAAGTCATACAAAGCATTAAATGCACTATTTTGACCCCTCAAATCACCCAAAAATGATATAAGGACATAAAATTAATTGACCAAAACTAACATTACATTATCTAGAATCAGTTGACATAAAATTAACCTCATAAAAAGATATTTTGACACTCTAAAACACATAAAACTCATGTTTTTACCAAGGGGTTATCCAATTAGACCTAAAAGTCACATTTGGTCGACAATAACTAAGAGTAACAATAAAAACATGGTTAAGGATATTTGTTGTAAATTTTTTAAATATGCAATATCTTTGTTTATAAAAATTGAATATTACTAGTTTTCACTCTAGATGTAAGCCAAAAATTAATTTCCCTTATGCTATTTATCACATGCCCAACCATGGCATGGGATGTCATGGAGTGATCATATTGATATGCCTTGAAATGGGTTGGAGAGTGGACTCATGTGACCTTGAATTTTATAAAAAAATATTTTCATAGGAAGTCCCTTATGTTGGTTAATATTTATGCATATAATGACATTTTATAAATAGTAGTGCTCTAGAGTTGGTTAGCAAAGAATCTCACATAAGTATAATGGATACATTTTGAAGACTTCAAGATGGTAAGTTTTTAGAAGAAAGAAATGGGGTTCTACCCATGAGATGGTGTAATAAATAAATTAGGTTATCCTAATTGTTTTCCACATTTAGTGCTTCTGATACCAAATGGCTTGATTTTTATAGTGTAATACATTCTAGCCTTCCTGACTATCCAAGTCAATGTTATCATATAACAACATACAATATTATATCTAACCCACATTATTCATCCCTTTATATGCATCATATATTGATAATATTTTGTGACAAAACATGCACATGCACGCGTGCGCACGCATGCGCGCGCGCGCGCGCACACACACACACACACACACACACACACACACACACACACACACACACACACACACACACACACACACACACACACACACACACACACACACACATACACATTTAAGTAATGATTTTTTTTTTTAGATATATTTTTTTTAATTCACATTTCCTATTCTATGCATACAAAACTATTGGACTATTTAAATCATAATAATTTATATCTATCGGTAAACTAAAAAATGGGATAGTTTACTTACAACATTTACACTAAATAAAAATCACAATAAACGTCATAAATGAACTTTTATTGTCCTCTCATATTTTCATATCTAATTCTCTTTTTTCATAAGATAATGGACCACTGCTGGTAACCCTCAAACCATGGAACGTGCCCACACCAAAATCATGACACGTTTAATTATCAAGGGACCATATTTTTATCCATAAAATGATGAATTTTGATTAGGTATTGACCAATGGGCTCATTCTAGTACTATATGCCCATACTTTGATCTCTACATGTCAAGATATGAAAATTATGTGATGTTTCAAACCTACAATGGCATGATAGAAAATTTGCACCCACAATTGATAATACACAACATCATAACTCTAAATATTTATTTAATGCATATTCAAACCTTAAAATATCCATGTCAAGCTATAAAAAAAAATTAATCTCAATCTATGACTTAATAAAACAAAAATATTGTATTATCAATAGCCAACAAACTAAATCATAGTCAAAATGTTTTCAAGATATATGGATTTCACCTTTGAAAATAAATGATTTTTTCTAAACAAGGAGAGATAAATGTCCTTAAAAAAATAAAATCATTGAATTATCAATAACCAAGAAACTGAATCATAGTAAAATATGTTTTCAAGATATATGGATTTCACCTTTGCAAATAAATGATTTATTTACCAAGGAGAGAGAAAACCATTATTTTTCACTTCATTATAATTGTGAATAAATAAAAAATAAAATTTATTGTATAAGAAATAAGAAATTTATAGATTTTGTATAACTTTTTGATGAATAAGAAATCATAATAAATGTCATTGATTAATTTTAATACCCTATTTATCCTCCCTATATGTGACTTGGTCACCAAAGATCCAACACATCTCTATTGGCCATTAAAATCCTAGGGATTTTTTATACTTATAAATAAGAAAAACAAATTATTATGTAGTTATTCTCATCAATGGAAATCTCATATATAAATTATTATTTTTTGATATACAATTAATTGAAATATTAGTTTAGGCTAATAGACATAATATATAGATCCTTACATAGGTATTTAAATCAAATAACAAAAGAATTATAATAAAAATAATCTAATAATAATTTGATGCACTTTAAGAACAAAAACTTATATATTTATGACAATGTTATAAAAAACATAAATATTAAAAAAATTCATAATATCATAATTGAAAAGATATTTTAATACTACACTATCTTTTATTATATATTTATATGTTTAAACAAGGTATATATGCAATATAACATTACATTTACATATGTGTGACATCAATATTTCTTATTTTACATGCATAAAAATACAATGTAAATAAAAAATCATTAATTTTGTTCTTTTTAAAAAAAAATTTATAAACAATTTTTTTTAAATAAAATTCATAAATTTTTATCATGAAATAAATATTTTTGATCTTATATGATAGTTGTTGAATATTTTAATAGAGTTTAAATGTTTATATATTCTTTGTTATGTTATGGGGTTCAATTTATTCTTCAAAACAATATTTTAGATAAATTTTATGGCATATATTTTTTTGTCTAATTTTAATTTATAAGTTCATTGAACATTTGGTTCTAATGTGGATGTAAGGATACAAAAGTTTGTTTGATATGCATTTACAACATATTAATCTTGTAAGAAATAAATATAAATTGAGAATAGAGATCATTGTTTCCTATTGTTATGCACAAGAAAATATGTCTATTGGAAACAATGCTACCAAACCCTATTTTGTATTCATTTATTCTAATAGTTCTGAGAGATCTCACTACCTTCTATGTTGAATCCTTATTTTGTAACAATTTACTTACATTATATGATTAATGTTGTGTATTTTTATATGTATAAATGATCAAACAATTTTTTTGGGTTTGATTTGAACTATGTTTTTAATGTGTATACAACTATACAACCTTGTTTGAATATCATCTAGAATCAAAGTGTTATATACATTTTATTTGAATGAGCTAGTGTTATTATGTTTCAATAAAATATTTAATAATGAGATTTTATTTAAAATGTATTTAATTTCAACTTTTTTAAAGTTTTAATCACAAAATAATTTATATAAAAAACATTTATGAATTATAGAATATTTGATAATATTTCCTTTCTTATTATTTCCTTATTTTTAGCATATAATTTTCAATGCAACAATAATTTGTAATATTAAAGAATCAAAATGTGCATCACATTCTTCTTGTTAAAATGTGATAAGAAAAATATTCTATAAAATCTTGTTTATATTTTCTTTTTCTTTAGTTTTCACATAACTAACAACATGTTCTTTGTGCTCTATCGAGGTTTCTATTACACTTTTTCTTTGCAATTTATAGTTTTTTATTTTTATTTTTATTTATTTGATAGGGTTAAAGCATGGGCTTTGAAAGGTTACATAACCTTAAATAAATGGAATATAAATATAAGACTTTAAATTTCACATGGAACACCTTTGACAATTGAAAAAGAGAAAAACACTAACAAACATCAAATAGATTCTAAAACATCCATAAAAAATTCAGCCAACATCCATGAAACTTCTACACATCCTTCTCAAGGCAAGGGTTATTATCAGTGAAGGGTCATACTAGAAGAATTTTTAACAATAAATATTTTGCATTTTTTTATTTTTTTATCTTCACTCCACTCCCTCTTGTCTTATATCATTATCATAATAATCAGGGTCAAACACTATTAGGAGATCAAAGGAGGAATTATTCCACCAAGTTGAAACCTTTCTTTTTTTATGGTTATTACAATCATAAGTCATGTGTCTAATGTTAAAATACATAAAATATCAAAAAGGTAACCTTTATAATCTAAGGGTTGATTTCACTCACAATACTCTATATTTAGGTCAATAGAGGCTAAAAGATCAATGGAGCTATTAATAATTATAGATATTCTAGAGAAATTGGTAGAGGACAATGTTTTAGTGACATTATCAGTCTGCTAAAAGTTACCCAAAGAGTTCCCTATTTTCTTGAAGTAGGGATCAACACAAAAATGCAAGGGGGGATGAGGTAGGTCAACCCAAATGGGTCTAGTGTGAAAAGATTCAATGAGATTGTTGAAACATAAAAACCAAGGTTTCATCAACAATTGATGTTGATCCCAATTACATTATTTGTCTAGAATCAAATATTTATCTTAAATAATATATTAAAAAAAAAATAAGCCTTTTACACTAGGATATAGATCCAACTTAATTTTTAAGAGAGGCTTCCATAGCTTGGATATACAAGCATTGAAATCTAGTAGGTTTCACCAAAGATTATCAAAGTGATAGATAACTCCAATGCCTAAATAATAATTTTTATTATCTAGTAATAATTGTAAAGATTCATTGTCCCAAGAAATGGAGGGGTTTAATGGAGACATGTTGAGAGGCTTTAGATTTTTCTTTGACATCTTTGAATCATGCTTTTTAGATTTAACTGCATTCATGAAGGATTTGTTGTAAGACTGAGTAAACCCCATGGTTTCCTCCTCACACTTAGCTAATTCCTAGGAGTATGTAGGTTATTTGTTATTCTAAGTCATAATGGGTTGGAGCAAGGTTGGAAAGTTGACATTGGTCACCACTTAGTTACTTTGATCCATTGGGATTTGGGATTAACCTTTCTCTTTATTTGAGTTATGTATCTTAATAGAAGGGTTTGAGTCTTGGTCATTGACCAATTGGAGGGTGGGAGGGGAGAAGAAGACATTATTAGTTGCTAGTTATAATTAAGGATTTGTGTTTCTATTTAGCATAAATCAAAATTTTGTCTCTATTTAGTGTAAATTAACTTATTATTCACACAAATATTAGGGGGAAATGACAAGTAAAGTTAAACTCTATCATTGTATTCTTTGGAAAAATGTTGTAATTATAATATTTATCATGTATTTTAATTACACTTTTATTAATGGTAGATTAACTAAATGCTAATTTTACATATAAATTGCTTATTAAATACATAAAATAGAAACCCATATATAAATATAATTATCTAGTAAAATGAGGACATAATATACATTATTAATTAAATACAATAACATTTATACCATTCTTGTTAGTGAAATACCTCATACCACTTTAAAACTCACATGTATAGGTCGTATCCATTATTAATGGATCCCAATTCTATGTCAAGTATACAAACTATGTTTAGTAGGTTCCCATAAAAGGTACATCAGGGTCAAATAAAACACAATACATAGGAAGAATTGTTGAAAAAATGGCATTTCCCTTATCCATTACAAATTTTTAACCATCTAACAAATATCACCAAGATAATGTATTTTAGTTCAATGAATCTGTAACTAACTTTGACAGGGTTTTTACTTACTCCTTTTTATTAGATAGGCTCTAGTTCTTTTTATTTTACCAATAAAAAAAACTAAGCGTCTAAAAGAATATTTTAATTTATATAAGATATTAGAATAATTGTTATCATTTTATAGTGTAGAATATTTTTTAAAAAATAAATCCACCCTTGGATAATGAGAGAAAATAAATGACTTCACTAAAAAATTATATTTTTACAAACACATTTATAACCAGATCTCTTATTTTTTCAAAGTCTATGGGAATGAAGATCTTAACATGGAAACTTGATTCTCCTAAAGTTTAATATAGTGATAATTATTTTCAATGTATGAGCATCATGTATATTATATCTATCAATGTCATATTCATTTTGCCTTATCTTATACTACTAACATTTTA
Source organism: Torreya grandis (assembly GCA_037957365.1). Lineage (NCBI taxonomy): Eukaryota > Viridiplantae > Streptophyta > Pinopsida > Cupressales > Taxaceae > Torreya > Torreya grandis. The sequence goes on from JARHVA010006173.1 coordinate 668,366, forward strand.
AATGGAAACATGCCATGCTACTATAAATTAATCGAATGAATGGGGTGTAGAAAACTTCAACATTTCATGTAAAAGTGAAATTATATTATGATATAGCTATATTTATCTTGTGAAATTTCTTTTGTGTTCTCTTGTGATATAACTACATTTATGTTCCTTAGTTGTGAATAAATATAATTAGTGTCCATTGACAAGTATTTTGGTGGTATAATATTTCTCAAAAAAGATTTAAATTTCTATATAAGGATGTTATAGAAATATAATGGTTGAGGTTTTTAGATATATCATGAGATGTGAACATTTGTATATATATTAACTTTACATATTATTTATAAACATATTATACCACTTAAACATTTGGGAAAAAAATGTAAGTGATGTAAAGAAAACTTCAAATAAAGCACTTAATAGCTATAGATAAATTTTATAATTGGAAAAATATAATATTTATGGTCATAGTTATATATATGAAGGTATCTACGAAGGAAGTGGTATCTTTGAAGCTAGTGGTAGGTGAAGATAAAAAGCGCATTTCTCTCTATAATGAAGCATGTGAAAGCAATAATGCAGAAAAATTACATTTTGAGATAGAGACTAATTTAGAGGAATAAATATTTACTTAAATTAATAGTTTAAGAAATTGGTTTCATAAATAATAAATGTGTACTTAAATTTAATTATTTTAGAAAATTGGTTTAATAATAGTAGGGATAACAATAGGTGGTTATTTTTGTTATCATCACTAATTATTTATGAATTGGTTAGAATAAATCTTTTAGATTACAAATTTAAGGATAAAAAAAATATAAATATGATACTATTCCATTTGTTTTAGGGGTGGAATGTTTAGCCAAAATTCCATTTAAAACTATCCAAGATTCTAATGTTGAAGAGGGAAGGTCTAAATAATGTTTTAATCCAATTGATTATTTGGTAGTATCCATACGGATCTAACATGACTCTAAAAAAGTAGGGAATTGGAAGGTGGTGAGCTCTAAAAAAATTAAAACACATAACAAGAAGGTGATACAAATTAATGTGACCCTTAGATATCAAAAAGAAAATGTTTAGAAGGGTATTTATTCTTATTGTTTCTATTTTTATCTAGGCTTTTAGGCCTTTGTTTTAATTTCTTGATCTGGGTGGTTGTATTCTTATTAGATATCTAGCCTTCTAGGCCCTTTGTATTAGATTCATGTACATGGTTAGTCCCTTGATTCAAAAAAAATTATTCTTACAAATAATAAAAAGCATAAATCAGAGAAAATTTTTACGAGTGCATATGGTAGAAGTGTTCCATTCTACAAAGGCTGATGAGAGAACAAAATAGATTGAGATAAAAATTTGGTGTAGTGTCTCATGCCATTAATGGTAATAGACTTAGATATACATTGGATTATGTGGATGTGGTGGTAATAAATGGGTTAATTTTTTTTTTTTTACAATTATACCTATCTTGAAGAGCATATATCATACGCTAGTTTCAAGTTCATGACATTAGTAGAGAGGAAAAAAAAATTATTTTCTCATCTAATGGTATTTTGAATGGTTTGAAGTGATTGTAATATTTCTCTGTATATGTAATAATCCTTGTTCCAATCCACCATACATCATAGGACTCCTTAAGAACATCTTTCCTATGAAGGAATCAAATAATCATGATAGCAATATAGACTATGTCAACTAAATAAATATTCTTTAAAATGAAAATTCTTTTGAGCATTGGTTGAACTATTTATTGTTAATAATCATTCGTCTGACATAGAAAGAATAAAAATAACTCATTAATTTGGATAATTATGGAAAATTTTCACAATATCCCTTTGATATATTTTTATATTTATGTAATGTGGACAAAGGATTTTGTGATCAGATACTTTGTACATCTACCAACCAATCAAAGGTATTGATATTGATGAAATTTACTCTCCTTTAGTGACTATTAATATTTTGATAGTGATTAGATTATGGAATTCATAATTATTTTGGTTGAACTTATTTTTATATAAACTTCATAATGTAATTGAAAGTGAATATGATTGTAGGAGTGTGAATCTAGTCCAAAAATTATAGACTTCATAATTCTTTTAGTTGCACTTATTTTGTATACAATTTGTATATACTTATGGATAGAGTTGAAGAGATTAATAAATCATTATAATTTATGTAAATGATGAAAATTATCTATAAAATATTTAATCTTATAATTCACGTGATGTTTAATTTCTATCTTACCTATGTAGAGAAATTAACCCAAGAATTCAAATTCAATTTGGAAAATTTGAACTTTGACATTTGGATCATTTATTTTTTACTTATGTTTTATGCATAAAAAATGAATGGTATGTCGGCTAACCATCCCCATGTAACAAAAAATAATTCCATACAGTAATTGTCTAAATATGGTTTTCATTCATTTTTGTTGAAGTAACTTTAATTATAATCATTTGAGTGCATTTGACGCATTTGAGACCCATTATGGTGGAATGGATCATTAGGATGTTTTAGAGTTATCTACATGTAATGTATTTTGGTTTTCTAAGTTTTAAATATGTTTGTATATGGAGCATCTAATTTATATTATCTTAGTATAAGATTAGCCTCATCCATGTGTTTAATTTTTGTGTTGGCTACCCTTCATCATTTCTTCCTCTCTTATGAGGTATAGTTTTTTATTCTGTCTAAAAATCCAAAAGTATAATACATTATAATAAATTTATATGCCTATAATTATTTATGGATCTAGAGTTTAGACCAATGAAAGGCTAAAATAAATTCTTTTTTATTTATGTTATAGTGGACATACAATATCCTCCAAATGTTGAATGTTATGTTGAAAATTCTTTCAACATGGTGGATTAATTTACTCAGTAATGATATTATATTTAAATTTTTTCCATGCATTTTCAATGTAGTTGGAAAATAATGGAATGGTAATGTGTTAATCCTCATTGCCATTGACATGATTATTAGATGAAAAATACATGATATAAGGGAAAATGTTGTGTATCCATATTATATACATAGTTTATAGTCATTTGTGTATGATGTATTCCACAATTGTCTTTGTTTGAGGATTCATCAAGTCTATAAATACTAGTGTAACTTCAAAACCACTTTGTTCTTTTTAGCTAGTGTGGCCTCCAAATTATAAATTCTTGTTCTTGTACTTTCAAGAAGTTAGGAAAAAATTGTTTTCCATTCTCATAGATTCATTTGTATAAATATAAAGGATATATTCAAACCAAAATTATCATATGTTGGCATGGCACCCTTAAATATGGTCCTCGTAATAATTTATATCATATCCTATGGAACTTGGGCAGATGCATTATCATCTTCAATCGCTGGAACCTCTACAAAGATACACAACTTAGTCAGTAAAAAAATTCAATCAAATAGAAATTTAATTAAATAGGAAATTCAATAAAAATACAACCCTATTATCTTTTATTTAAAATTTTGTATTCCTCTCAATTATTTCCTCTAATAGGTTATCCTACCATATTCATTTTTAGAAAATTATGTAATTAATACAAACACATTTAATGTTATATGAGTAAAAACTAAATACATATGCTAAAATTAAAGAAAATACATAGATCATTAAATAAAAATCATAAGAGTTGTGTCAATAAGAATAAATACTATTCCTTTTATGACCAATCTTGGCATCATGAATGGTTGATTCTATGAATTGCATGAAATATGGGTTGAGTTATATAATAACAAGGCCATAATTGATCACTTGAGAATTTTAATCTATTAGCTATTAATTTTTATTCCATAGTGCTACTAATTTTCACTCTAACTTTATGCATAACTCTAATATTAAACAATGATAAAAATTTATGTTTGGAGATCAAAATAACCTAATTTTCTAAGGCCGGGATAAGTATAATTGAATAAAGGATGTTAATGGAGGTAAAAATATCCATAAATTACATGACAAATACATATGAAAGTTTATTCCATTTTCTCAAATATGGGATCTTATATAATTTAAAAATTAAGGTTACAATATAACTACCCTGAAGTTTATAATTATTAATTATTTTACATGCTTTTGTTAATAATTCTTTTAAATATTATACATGTTGTTATAAATAAATAATATAATATGTGTTTTTATATA
>JARHVA010006173.1:680000-722500 GCA_037957365.1 Torreya grandis
CTCCACACCTTAACAATCTCCCACTTGGAGATAAATAGCTGCACCAGTACCTGTACAACATCTTCTAGCTCCTCCATTTTCAACTCAATTATGAAGACCAACAGAAGTTGAATGAAGATTCAACTTCTCCTTTGTAACCGGCTTGGTTAACATATCAGCAGGATTCTTATCTGTATGGATCTTCTCTAGCTTCAACTCACCATCCTCCAATACCTGTCATATGAAGTGGTACCTAAGTTGTATGTGCTTTGTTCTTGAATGAAAGGCTGAATTCTTAGCCAAATGAATTGCACTCTGACTATCACTGTATAATCTGCAACTCTCTTACTCCTTTCCAAGCTCTTTCATGAACCGTGTCATCCATATCATCTCTTTGCTAGCCTCTGTGGCTGCAATATACTCTACTTCTATAGTTGACAAGGCAACAACCTTCTGCAACTTTGATATCTAGCTAACCGTCATTCCACCTACAGTGAAAACATATCCTGTGGTGCTCCTCCTGCCATCCAAATCACTTGCCATATCTGAATCTACATAACCATGTAGAGAAGTATCTGAACCTCCATAGCACAAATGCCTACTGCTGGTTCCTCTCAGATATCTAAGGATCCACTGAACTGCTTTCCAATGTTCCTTACCTGGATTGGCCATATACTTACTTAAAACTTCCATTGCTTGGGCAATATCTAGTCTAGTACACACCATTGCATACATTAAACTCCCCACTACGAAATAATATGGAACTTTACTCATGTACTCTACCTCATCATGTGAATTAGGACATTGTTCTTTACTCAACTTAAAATGCCCAGCCAAAGGTGTGCTTACCGGTTTAACATCCTGCATATTAAACCATTTCAACACCTTGTTCACATAATCCTCTTGAGACAAAATCAACCTGTGATTTTTCCTGTCTCTCTTAATGCTCATGCCAAGGATTTTCTTTGCTACTCCCAAATCCTTCATGGCAAATGTTTGAGCTAGTTTCACCTTAAGCTCAGAGATATCCTGCATGTGTGATCCTGCAACTAGCATATCATCTACATATAACAATAGAATAATATATCTACCATTATCTAATCTCTTAAAATACACACAATGGTCAAATTGACACCTACTGTAGCCATGCTCAGTCATAAACCTGTCAAATTTCAAATACCACTATCTAGGAGCTTGCTTGAGGCCATACAAGCTTTTCTTCAATCTGCACACTAACTTCTCCTTACCTTTGACCTCAAATCCTTCCAGCTGTTCCATATATATTTCCTCATCCAAATCTCCATGAAGAAACGCTGTCTTAACATCAAGCTGCTCAAGATGTAAATCCTCAATAGCAACTAAAGACAGTACAGTCCGTATAGAAGTCATTTTAACAACAGGAGAAAAAATCTCACCAAAATCAATACCTGGCTTTTGTGTAAATCCTTTCACTACCAACTTGGCCTTATATCTCATCTATCCATTCTCACCTTCCTTCAACCTGTAGGTCCATCTATTGTTCAGTGTCCTCTTACCAACTGGCAACTCAACCAAATCCCATGTTTGGTTCTCTCTCAAGGACTCCATCTCCTCAACCATGCCATGCTCCCACTGACTCTTGGACTCCACCTGTAATGCTTCTTGAAAACTCTCTGGTTATCCACCATCAGTAAGCAATAAATAGAATAATGAAGGGTAATATCGAATTGGAGGCTTACTTACCCTTTCTGACCTCCTGATGGGTGTCTGAGACTCATTCACAACACGCTGTCCACCCAAATTCTCTGACAGTGACCGACCTTGGTCACTTCTAGGCTTGTTACTGGCCGATGTCAATTCTGCCTGACTGACGTTGGTGCCTGTCCTAGCGACGTCAGTCTCTGTATGACCGACATCGAATTCTATTCTATCGACGTCAGTTTCTACCTTGCCGACGTCAGTCTCTGTGTTTTCCTGCAAGTGATTTTTTCTTCTTCCTGCAAGCTCATTTTGGACCGTCACCTCATCCAATTCACCATTGCTCTACCCAGATTGATTTAGCTTCTTCAACTGATCACTATACATCACTTTTTCATTGAAAACAACATCAAGGCTCCTAATTATCTTGTTAGTTCCTAGATTCCAAAATCTGAAACCAAAATCATCTGAGCCATAACCAATAAATGTGCACCTCATAGACTTAGCATCCAGCTTCTTTCTATTTTCCTTATCAACGTGCACAAAGGCTTCACAACCAAAAACTTTGAGAAAAGAGAGATCTACCTTTTTACCTATCCATGCCTCTTCTAGAATTCCACCATCCAGAGCTGTAGAGGGTCCTCTCTTAATTAGGTACACTACAGTGTCAATAGCTTCTGTCCAAAACTCTAAGGGCAAGCCAACATGCAATCTCATACACCTTGCACGCTCCATGATTGTTCTGTTCATCCTTTTAGGAATTCCATTCTGCTGAGGTGTCCTTGGAACCATCTTTTACCTATGGATTCCATGCATGTAACAATACCAGTTGAAATTATAACTACAGAACTCACCACCATTGTCAGATCTCAGGCACTTCAATCTTCTACCTGTTTCATTCTCAATCATAGCTTTCTAAATATTAAAAGTCTCAAATACATCAAATTTCTTCTTAATACAATAGATCCATACCATTATTATAGCATCATCTATGAACGAAACATAGTACTATGATCCTCCAATAGAAGCTACCTGAGCCAGTCCCTACACGTCTGTGTGAACAAGCTGCAACTTATGTTTCTTCTTTGTTGACCCAGTCTTGAGAAAACTCACTCTCTTCTATTTTCCAAAAACACAATGCTCACAAAAATATAGATCTATGCTTTTCAAATCTGAAAGCTTACCTTTGGACTTAAGAATTGACATTCCCTTCTCACTCATGTGGCCAAGCCTTAAATGCCACAATTTTGCATCCACATTTGAAGTAGATAATACAGAAGGAGAATTTTTAGTAACACAATTACATAAATAGAGAGTACCTATTCTCTTACCTCTGGCCATAACAAGTGCACCCTTGGTCACCTTCCAAGATTCAGCTATGAGAGTTACTGTACAACCCTCATCCCCTAACTTTCCTGCAGAAATCAAATTCCTCTTCAAGCTAGGAACATGCATAACATCTCTCAACACCCATGTGTTTCCATTCTGAATTTTTAGCTGCACTTTACCTTTGCCAATAATTTTACAAGGCTCATCATCCCCTAGATACACTATTCCAAAATCTCCATGGATATAGTCACTAAAATATTCTCTATTAGGGGTAGCATGAAAAGATGCACCAGAATCTAACACCCAAGATTCTATATTATTATGCAAAGAGAATATTAAATCATCTTATGCAATACCTACAACCTTGCTTCTTCTTTTCCTTCATGTTGATTGTCCTCCTTAGGCTTTGACCAGCAATCTTTGCTTATGTGCCCCATCTTTCCACAATTCCAGCATTGTGGCTTCCTGCCATTTCTAGATTTGGATCTACCTCTCACCTTAGACTTAGATCTTGATCTCCCTTTCTTGCTCTTCTATTTTTTCCTTCCCCTTCTCTCAAAACTTAAAGTGTTCCCAAATGTTTCCTCTGTGCTTTTCCTGCGAATCTCCTCATTCAAGATAACACTAACAACATCCTCTACTTTTAAAATATTTGAAGCAGATGCAGTATTACTAACTGCCATTACTAAGCTATGCCATCTTTCAGGCAAAGAACATAATATTAAAAGAGATTTAATTTCATCATCAAACACTATATTGACTGAACTTAATTGATTTACAATTCCATGGAAATCATTCAGGTGATTAGATACAGATCCACCTTCCTGCATACGCAAATTAAATAACTGCTTCATAAGATATACCTTATTAGATGCTGAAGGTTTTTCATACACATTTGCTAAAGTAGTCATCAACTCTACCATTGTTTTTGCCTGTGACAGATTAGATATCACAGTAGATGCTAGACTTAGTCTTATAGACCCCAGAGCCTTTCTATCAAGAACTCCCCATTCTTCATCATCCATGTCTGTGGGCTTCTTTGCAATCCCACCTAACAGTAAGTATAGATATTTCTGATATAGATAGTCCTCTATCTGCATTCTCCAATGTTGATAATTTTTGCCATTAAACTTCTCCATTCTCAGTTTACTTTCTTCTACCATTGCTTCTCCCACTCAAACAGAAATCCCTGCAAAAACCCCTGTGAGTAACCTGTAATCAATACACACTACATAGATCTGAACCACCTCTTAGTGAACCTAAGCTCTAATACCACTTGTTGGATATCAATCTCTAAAACCTACAACCAAGGCTCTAATACCACTTGTTGGGGATTAACCAACAATTTGATTACACTTATGAAAGCAATAAACCGTGGAATTAAATCAGATAGATAAGTAACTAGAATGATAAATAGCAAAGAACAAGAGATACAAGAAACCACCCTAAAAACTTGTATTAAAATCTTTACAGAAGGAATACAATTGAAAAAACTTCTTTCTTCCACACCTCTCTCAGATGTACAGATCTCTCTCTAGATCTCTTTCCCTCAAGAGCTCTCTCTCTCTCTCTCAAGTACAATCAACTCCAACAACCTGGATTGATTCACCTATACAATTCTGTACTGTTCTTTCAACATACCAATACATTGAACTACAATAAGCTAAGAAGATCTAATTTTACATATAGAATTAGGAGACTTGAGCATGCACTTAAAACCAACAGTTAAGCCTCTTAAACAAGGGCTGTAAAAATAGTCTTACTAATAATAGAGACACGGACTTAAGACTATGACTTAAACTCATCATGCAAACACTCGGTTCTCTCCTCAAAAATAGCTTTCTGGACACACAGGTAACCGACGCCGGTTCCTTCCCGCTTGCCTATGACCGACGTTGGCCGATCCTCTGTCGATGCCGGCGTCTCTTGAACTGCTCCTGACTGTCGTCGGTCACTCCTGACTGACGCTGGTGACTGTGTAAACCTGCAACTTTGGTAATGCGCTCCTTGGTGAAGCTTTTAGGCTCCACACCTTAACAATAATACTAATTATTGAATGTGTCAACCATGGAGATAATCATTAAATTGAAAATTTGATGAGTTGATAGTTTGAAAAAATAATATATGCAAGAACACTAATTATCACGTTAAAACATTGGGCAAAGTAAAAGATTTTATGTTATGAAAGGTGATATCTATCTACTCTATTAATAAATCTATCACCTCCTTCAAAAAATTACACCTAGTGATTTAGGAGGTATAAGCATAGATTTTACAACATTTATTAGGATTATAAATCCCTAATTTGTTTCACATATAAAACTCATTCTCACTCTCAATCACACCATCTCATTAGTAGAATCCCATTTTTGTCTTATAAAAACTTCATCATCTTGAAGTTTTCAAAATGTATCCATTTTACTTATGTGAGTATATTTGTTAACCAAGGCTAGAGCACTACTCTTTATAAAATGTGATTAGATGTGTATATATTAACTAACACAAGATAATTCCCACAAAAATATATTTTTCCAAAGTGCAAGGTTTGATGGGTCAAATCTCCAATCAATTATAAATAAGTAAACATGTTTGTATATAAATGTGATCACTTCACCACATCCCTTGTCATGGTTAGGCATGCGACAAGTAGAGTAAGGCCAAATAATTTTTGGGTTCTATATATAGGGAAAAGTAGTAATATTCACTTATTTCAAACAAATAAAATCCATATCTCAAAAATTTATAGCAACTAGCCCTAACCATGTTTTTGTTGTTTCTCTTAGTTACACCACGTATATTACATGAATAAAAATTCATTATAAATTATTGAGGTGCATAAATTTTAACATATTTTCCTTCAAGTGTCATAAAGTGGATTCTCACACTTTAATAAATCCTCTTCATTTATTCTAAGATAAGTGCTTCATAGAAAAATGTGTTGCATGTTTGGGAGAAGAAAGAAGAATGTTCATAGGATTCAGAGTGAAGACATGGACTATCACAGTCAAAAAATATTATGAATAAAATAATGAGTTTTGAAAATCACATTGGCCACTTGTAGATTACTTTTAATGACTGATTTATTTTTTTGTCAAGGATCCAGAGGGGCATGTCTAGTTTTGGTTTAAATAATTGGTGGCATAGTTTTGGTAAAAAGGACTATGATTAGCTCAAGATTAGTGATATGGGCCATATTATTATGATTATTCTAGTTATTATGTTAAAACATGACTTAAAAACAATAATTATCTCTAGCTGAGGGTTTACTTTTCTCAACCATAGCCTTGGTTGGTGGATTGGTCGAAACTATGAGGGAAATCCTTAGGGTTTGATGATTAAAAATGGAAATAAATACTAGTACAAGTTTATGTAAATCACTCTGATATAATTTTATGTAATTTTTTCATTTGATGATTAAAAAGGGAAATAAATTTTGGTGGAAACTATAAGATGACATTTATCTCTAATCTAAATATTTTTGCTTTCATGTAGGACATTTTGAGGTCAACCTCCACAAAAATGCACTATTTTTATCTAGAAACAAAGGAACCAATGTAAGTTTCAAATCAAATGGGATGACCCAAAATTTTAACTAATTTTTCTATAAATGGCCATAAAGGCATAAGTAAGCAAAGGCAATCTATTCATATTCACTTTTTGCAAAAAAATAAAATGCATATCTAAAAAAATTATAACAACCAGCCCCAACCATGTTTTTGTTGTTTCTCTTAGTTACACCATGTTATATTTGTTCTGGGAAACTAGTGTTTAGTTAATGAATAGTAAAGGGTCTGAAGTAAAAGGTAAAAATGTAATAAAATATAGTATAATATAGAATTATATCAATTCAATAAAATTAATTGCATAGGGAAAGAAATAAATTTATCTATAAAAACAAGCTAAAATGAGTGATTAAGGGGTTGAAAACTTTATTATAGGACTGGGAAGATGTTATGAATATGGAAATATATTTTGTTCAATGAAATGATAGGAGTGCTAAAAATAGAAATCTTCGAGGTCTAATGCTATAGTCTAGGTCCTGTCGTTATTGTCTAAACTAGTCATATAGATATGAGTTTTTTGGGTTTTATCTATTGTCCTTGTGTGAGCCTACCTATGAAATTTTGAATCTTGAATGTCAAAGAAGATATTTTCAGAGATGTTTTAATCTCCAAAATCTTGGGTTCATCTATACACATGAAACAACAAATACATCAAAATCAAAAGGGAGAAAAATTAGGTTAGGGGAAGTATGATCGCATGATCTAGAACCCCTTCTATCCTAATCACTACCTACATTAACCCTCAAGCTAGGGTCTCAGATCAAATGTAGTTCTTCCTTAGGGAATGTGCATGGTAGATGCAAGAATGAACTTTCTCCTAGGTGCTTACTTGATCAAGCACGAAAATCTGTGTGTGATGTAGAATGTTAAGCTATACTATTGACTAAATTTTAGTTATGTATTATGTCAAAGTAGTAAGTGTTAGATATAAAATGTGTTGTGAAGTAGTTTATATAAGAGACTATTTATTTTTAATTTAGGAACCTTATTCACATTTTGCCAACATTAGAAAAGAAAAAAAATTTAAGGATGAAGTTAAGAAGGGTTTAGGACTCATCAAGAAAGGGAATCTTATCATTGGGACTCCAAATATAGCTGGACAAGAGCATTTGAAATGGGACACCCTAGGGTCCAGTGCTATATTTCAACCCTAGCTATCATATCCTATAGGCTCAAGACCTATGAGAATGGAATTAGCATAGGAATAAGGTCTAGCTAAGCTATAATGACTATTTGGAAGGCCTTGGACAACTAGTTATGGACAAAAAGGTGACTTAAGCGTAAAATAAGACCAAAATAAGTTTTGAAAAACATGGCTAATGTGAACAAGGCTCATATTCTCTAGTCAAAGTCTCCTTTGAAATGACTATGAAGAGACATGATATGTGTGGTTGATTGAACAATTTAGGGTGTATATGTTTACCTCCTTTTATTCTAGTGATGTAATGAAATGAAGCACTAGAGTAAAAGAAATAAAATAAAATGTGTACTTAAACTTACCTGCATTGAGGCAAATTTATTGCACAGGGTCCAACTCACTTCTTGGCCAGGGAAGTGGATGGAGAGCCAAATAATTCTTAGAGAAAGAAAGAATCCCTATAATGTATGCCCCCTATACTGAATCTCAATGTGGAATCTGTGTAACATGTAAGAGGGCAATGCTTGCCCCCAATGTTTATTCTAACTAAAGATGAAGAATGATTGGAATCCCAAAACCAATGTTTGTCCTATGTCCAACATAAAATAATGTAATATATAATGTGTGTATAGAATCTATATAATATGAAGAGAAAAATATATCATGCCCCCACTCTGAACATCTGAACTAGAACTGAGAAATGCTTAGAGGCCCAAAACTAATATATATCCTCTATCTCATAAAAACTCATGTAGTATGGGTCTAGGTGAAATAATTAACCAACCACTACAAATATCCATATAGTCCAAACTAGTGAAAACCTGGGTATAGCTATGTATAATTTGAAACTCTAGTCAATGTGTGAGAAGAGAATAGCATGTCTTGCCATTCCATATTTATAATCCTAAGTGATGTAGAACATGAACATATGTTCCATGTTAGTAAGGAGGGCCTCTCCTTAGGAGTTAGATGGTTGGGGTGGATTGCTGGCAAACCTGCTCCCAAGGCTAGGCTTATCAACTACTCTGATGGTGCCTCGAATGAAGCCACTCAGGATGAGGAGAATAAGGAATTGGAAGTTCAAGAAATCTTTGAGGATACTGAAGGTAAGTAGGAGATAACAAAATTAGAGGCTACCGCTAAAGATGTTGCTGACTTTGTGGAAATTTCTGATAAAGAGGGAAAGATGTATGTGGAAGAATCTGATGAGGAAACCAAAATTGAGACTAGTTTGAGAGCTGAAATTGTTGCCGTGAAGGGTCACATTTAGAAACTGGACTAGATCTTTACCATTGGGCTCTAGACTTCTATTCTCCTAAACATATCTATGCTGTAGGACTTGGGTGCTACTACTTCTACTGTCAATGTGGATAATAATGAGAAATTGGATGACCTCATTAAATCTATGTTTAAGGAGAGATCTGGCCTCATTAGCTCTTGTTTTTCTATATTCTCTGCCTCTCATTTTTTCCTTTTCTAGTTTTATTTTGGTTTTGTTGTGTTTGTTGGTTCACTGAATGTGGCGTTCCTATTGTAAGGCATCATTTGTGTTGATTTCCTTCATGGTTTCTATGCTTTTGTAAGGGTTTGGCCCCTAGTTTGCCACCTTATATAATCAAAAACATATGTTCCATGTCCCAAAATTTGGTATGTGAGTGATGCATATGTGTAATATGGTAATTTTTATAACCACATGAGATATTACCTATCAGTTTATGCCCTATGTGAAAAATTGGAGATCAAAAAATTATGTTCTATACTTTGCCTATAATATTTTATATGGTCTAGTAACTATGTCATGATGTATGAAGCTGTATGTGTGAGATGTGTATTAATGTACATGACCCCAAATCTAGTATCTGAGTCTTAATTTGTATCAAAATCACTATGAATTCATATATTCTATACCACTATATCTGAATAGTCTATGTGCCTATAATTTAAAGTCACTGTGTATCCATATTATCTGAACCACCATATCTGAATAGTCGTTGTATCCATAAATTGAAGGTATATCCCTCTAAATGTCCCAAGTGAAGTTGAGTGACCTATGTAATACTAATAACTATATATCTCAACCAATCTAAGCTAAATTTGATAATTTGAATAATAGAGGTGTAAAAATTATGGTGTATCCACCTATGAGAGTGGATAGGCATGATGTGTAAGTGTAGAAATGGGAATAATAGGAATAATGCCCCCATTTTGGGGAGAAGTACAAAATTTGTGATAGAGGAGTTTGAGCCAAATGTTATGACTATTGGTGTAATTAAAAATAAGGTTGGCTTATTTTTAATAGCTTGAGTGGTTGTTTGATTGATTAGACATAGCTTTTAAAAATGGAACAAGTTTTGATTGGTGATGATCAAGGTCTGTGTTTGAGTATAAAAGAGATATAGAGATGCTCATTATATATTAGGTAGATGGGATATTAATATAGAAAATTTTGAGTGATGTGTAAGGTATCATTGTCATGATTCCATGGAAAAAATGATTTGAAAAATAGATTTATAGGGTTTGAGTTATGGGTAAAATGGAATTTTACTTTGAATGAAAAAGCTAGGTGATATAGGAATTTGGAATGATTATTGATTCATTTGTACATTGAATAGGTTGAGATTTTGAGCTCTTGTAGTAAGAGATATGCTGAGGAGATGAGCACCTACCATGACCCAATTCAAGCAGTTGGTAATCTAGGTTCAGGTTGGTGGTGATCTTACCCTAGTAAGTAGCTAAAATAATTAATGTTGGTCTATTTTAAAGCCTATTTTTGATGTTTTTGAGATATTTAAAGTAGCTTAGGAAAATTTTTACTAGTTCTAGTACTCTTATCTTGCATCCAACATTGATGTCTAGGTTCTAGTGTTATTATCTAAGTTACATTGCTCATGTCTAGCATTGTTGTCCTATACCTAGCATTGTTGTCCTAAAGGCTTAATTTTTTAGTGATGCTACTTTGCTAGTTGCTATTATTTTTGTGTTGGATTTTGATTTGGCATTATTGATGTATATATATGTGGTTTTTTATGTTTCTCAAGGTGAGTTATGAATGAGAGAGTTTTGTAGGGGTCAGGTGATGGAGACATTGAGGTTATTACCATTGTCTGCTAATGAAAGAGTCATCATAGATAGGGTAGGGTTGGGTCATTTGTGTGATGTAGGCATAGTGAAGTGGGATAGATATCTGATTAATACCTTATGTGAGAGGTGGAATGTAAAAGCATTTATTTTTTGGCTTCCTACAAGGGAGATTACTATGACTCTGGAGGATTGCATCACGTTTTGCATTTACTAGTTAGTGGATGATGTGTGACATTATAGGATGACATGCGTGATGATGTTATTGATATTATCTCCTTGTATGTTTCTAGTGTGCCCTAAGGTATACATTAGAGAGGTAGTGATAGTGATTTATTATTATTAGTTATTATGGAATCGAGTGTTTAATGCTTACAAAAGTGGTTGGTTATGTTGTTAGTATTATTTGTTACTATGGATGGGAGTAGATTATCTATTACATATAAGATGCATAGGATTGTGTGTAATCTTAAGGTATATGGCACTATATTCTCATGGGGTAGGACTATGCTTTCCCACATATATAGGGATCTTTACAAGTTTACATAGGATCCATTTAGTGGTAGATTGAGTGCATCGACGTTATTGTATTATTGGGCTTATAAGCACGTAAAGGTTTTGTGGCTGATAATATTACTGAGAGAGAGGTGGGCACCTCCATAGCCATTTGGGGAGGATTGGATAAGTACATTAGCTATCTGATCTCCTAGCATGAATCATTATAGATGGGTGTAAGAAAGACTAGTGCCTGGTGACATTATATAGAGGCCTTATAGAGGATTTCCTAGGGGGCCAAAGATGGAGTGAAGTTGTGGTATATGAGGGTCATTTGTTAGATACATGACCAGTGGGTTGAAGTGTGTGAGAAATTTAAATATGATCATGTGACTAGATAGTTTGGGGTATCATATGATGTGGCCCAAGGAGAATGGGTGTGGGTGAGGAGTGTATGGACACTAGTGAGGGTAGGAACTCATGCGAGGTCCAAAAACATTGAGATAACACCATTACATATGGATTCATGAGATGTGGCTATTGATATTCTTGATGTAGATGATGTTATATGTATATATGTATATACTACATGGTGGATGAGACATTGGTCGGATCTATTATACCCAATTGATGCAGGGGATGCTCTAGAGTATGAGGATCCTTAGCTAATTCAAATGATGGGAGGTAAGCAATAATTTAATTTTAGTTGTGTACAAATTTATGATTTTAGTCTGATTTTAAAGTGTATTAATAACTTAGTGTCTTACAATGTGCATAGGTGAAGTAGGAGTTGCTCAAGCTAGATTGCAAGCTGGGGAAAGAAGTGGAGATGATGATTATTGGGAGACCATTATTGAGTCGACACTCTAAAATCTCACACAGCATATATACTTGATGATGTGGTAGAGGATGGTTTGATAGAGTGATTAATAGTTATAGTTGGTGTCTATGGTCATTTATTTTATAGGGTTTCTATCATGATAACTACATATATTAAGGTAGTGGGAGAGAGAAATGAATTGAGCACTAAGATGGATAGGCATAGGATGCCCCAACCTAATTTAGGATGAGTGAGTAGGATGATTATGGATGATTACACCAATCTTTAGAGGTAGTATGTAGACTTGCATGAGGGGTGTGATCAGTTATTTGATCCAAAGAGTCATCTTAAGAGGTATTCAAGAGCTCAAGGAGGTGCAAGGCCATCAATTACTACCGTGGAATATGGGACTAGTACTAGTGGATAGAGTGAGACTGAGAGTGAGGGCATGATGCCCATTCATGATTGATTGTATTTGATACTAGTGTATATGTATTGAGACCCTAAATATATATATATATATATATATATATATATATATATATATATATATAATTTTTTTGATTCACGCATATTTATGTTATGAAATATGTAGTATATTAGTGTATTTGTTGTAAGTGGTTGATTTATAAATAGTTGAGTTGGATTTACTATTAAGGTTGTATATGTTTGGTAAAATGATTATGTGTAATGTGATTTGATTGTTATTTATAGGATTAAGTGTGATGTTAATTTTGAGTTGGAATAATATGTAGGTAAAAAACTATGGTTTTGTAATTTATAAGTTTATTTGATAAGGTGAGTTGGTTTAAGATTGGCTAAAATGGGATATTGGTAAGATCAAAATTTAGATAATTTGGTTTGGCTAGGGATAGTTGTTTGGAACTAGGAATGTTAGTTTTTAGTAGAAGGGGATGTAAGATAGCACATTGTGCATATTCACTTCCCTAAGAGTGGCTCAAGAATGTAAAAGTTGGCCCTACTAAGTAAATCTATGTAATCATCACCTACTAAGTAAAGATATGTAATCATGCATGTGTGAATCAATGTTTGGATTATATGGCCAATCCCTCTTATTAGTTGGCTAAAGAATATAAAGGCTGACCCTTTGGCTCCATCACTTCCCCATGAAGTGAAGCTATAAATTAAGACTGGTATGAATGTGTGTCATATAAATATATGAACCCTAATGGCCAACTAGACAAGTTCCCATAATACTATTATTGTGTAAGAATATGCATTGTATCTAATATTGTCTATTTTGCACTAACTATATCCATGCATGGAGACTGTATAAAATGTAACCTTAATGGATGTGTAACTAACACTATGTGCTAGTAAAAAGGCTCATCTATCCACAATCATAGTGGTTTGTTACATGAAATAACACCCTATAACCTCTTCTATGATGCATATGATTGATTAAAATATCGAGTTAGAACTGTAACCTATGATGGGGGCACATCTAATCTTAACCATAGTGGGTTGCTACATGAGATAGGGCCTAAAAAAATTAGTCATAGTGAATATTTCTCTTTGAAAGTACTCTATGATGTGGGTTTATCTAATCTTAACCATAGTGGGTTGCTACATGAGATAAGACCCACAAAACTTGACCATAGTGAATATCTATTTGGGGTGGTACTCTATTACGCTACATGTGACTATGCTAGATATGTATATAGAACTACACTATATACTCCTCAAACTACAGTGACATATGTGGGTTTCTCTTATTGTAATGGTTTTTAGACCTTCTGAATATGTGGAATAGGAGATCTCCTATGCGGATCTATCCTAGAAGGTGCATTATTCTCATAATGAGTGACTAATGATTATGGTGAAGTAATGTCATATGATAACTTAGGTGTGGAGGAATGAGGTCTAGCAATCCATGATGGAAGAGAACTCAGTTCCCCCTATGTGAATGTTATAATGCCATTATTAGCACACCTATTAATGCAATCCCTAATTCTATAACAATCATTATCCTATGTCCACATATATGATGATAGTTACAAAAGGGGTGATGTGGTTGTATATGTAAGAGATGTGTATCTCATCGTTGAGTATAAGGTAATGTGAATAACCTCCTATCTAGTAGTGCTGATAATATGACACATGGGCTATCATGCTCTAAATCAAAATATTGTAGTGCCTTATTGTTATTCTATGTAGTTCATATTGTAGGTAGTGCTCTAAAAATTAGCTCTTTATCATTAATTGGTTACTTTTCTAGTTTAGGTCTCCTATCTTGCTTATGATATGGTAGATGTTTTATGCCAGGAGTTGTAGATGGAGGTACTTCTATGAAGTTTAGAGTAATTCGATCAACTAAATCTACCTCAATCAATCCCAATTTATTTTCCAAGGCTATAAATGTATATCATAAATTCTAGAAAGAGGACTATGTCTAATACAATAGATGCTCAAGGATAGGTTGGTGAATCTCATTAATAAAGATATGTTAAATTTATAAATATGCTAGTTGGTAGATCAATATTAACATGTGAGTCTTGAATCATAAGATATAATCAGTAACTATCTTTGAAGTATTATGATGTAATGTGGGAAGTTTGACATATGTAACACAAGGTCCTATGTTTTCCATGTAATATTTGATAAATGCCTCCTTTAAGTCATCATATATGTGCAAGGAGCCAATAGGGAGTAGATGAAAGAACCATCTCTATGCCTTCCCCACTAATGTTTGCTAGAACAACTTCAGCAGAATGAAAGGACTGATATGAGATGTAAAATCCTTTTAAAAGGCTTGAATGTTTTTGAAGGGATATCTAGTTCCATCAAAGTGAGGAAGTGATGGTATCTATAAATGCTGAGTCAATAAATCTTTTACGAATGTCTTCTGAAGAAGGTTTCCATGTAAATCATTAACATCCATACAAGACATATAAGATTTGTTTTCCAAGGAAAGGAGATGTAATTGATGTTGTAACTTAGTAGCTACATGCATCAAATAATTAATCTCTTGGGATGGTATATTAGCATCTTGAAGTGGTTCATTTAATCATTAATTTTAGCCATGAGAATGCTACATTTAGCAATCAGATCATAGAGAGGGTGTGTGATCACTTGAACCTTTAGAGGAGTGGTAACTTAGACCTTAGTAGAGGGTTTTGGGATACCATTCTCTTCAAGTGAAGAGTGAGAAATAGGTGTTAGTATATTAGAGTGTGGCTTAGAAGATTCATTGGTATCTTTATGTTTTAGTGAATGCCATTCTAATTGAGTAGAGGATGTGATGTTATCATTAATATATGCACCATTTTAAATAGAATCATGCATAAAAGTAGAAACAAAATTTTGTAGTGCATGATGTTTTAGAGGAGTGAGAGAAGAGTTAGAAACATGGGATGGATTTTCTTCTTTACTATAATAATCATCATTATTCCATGCATTATCATAATAGAAATTTTGTTCATAGTCACTCTCATTTTCATACTAATTTTCATGTTCATTATCATATTCATTATCACTTCCATTGTCATTAAGGAGAGGTGTAAGAGAAGAATTTAATTCTTTTATAATTTGCAATAAATTATCATGTGAAATTGGAATATTATGTGCATCTATGTTTTCCATGGATAGAGTGTATGCATTATTTCCATTTTTAATATGATAAGTAAGATTAAGAGAGTTATCATTTATACATTCTTTTGATAAATTAAATTTGAGAGCATGAGGTGTATCATTTGAACTATGCATTTTTAATTTGATTTTATTGTGTTTATATTTTTGTAATTTGAACATATAAGTAGAGGAGAGAGAGAGAGAGAGAGAGAGAGAGAGAGAGAGAGAGAGAGAGAGAGAGAGAGAGAGAGAGAGAGAGAGAGAGAGAGAGAGAGAGAGAGAGAGAGAGAGAGAGAGAGAGAGAGAGAGAGAGAGAGAGATTAGGTTCACATAGAAGGAAATTATTACCACTAAGAGGTTCACTTGGTGTATTGTGAATGGGAGAATGAGGTGAAAACTATATTCCCCATTTATCAAAAAAAAATTCCTTAGAAGAGGGAATAAAAGAGATAGGTTTCAGAGAAGAAGATGCATCTACTTTTTCTTCACTATCAATTTAACATGTATCATCATATTCCTTGTAAAAACAATTGTAATTATCTTTACTGTAAATGAAATCATTTTCCGCATTTTTAACTAATGTGTAATTTTGCAATTTAGTCCATTCATTGTCATAATAATTATGATAAAAAAATAGAAATTGATTTATGGGAAGAGAGGGAAGAAGTGCCTTAGTGGCCATTTTGTTTCTTTTACCAAAGAGAATATGGAAAAGTATAATTAAGAAAATAAACACAAAAATAACTACTACATAGAGATTTTAAAAATATTTTTGACTCTCTAAATAATTTGTAAAAATTACAAAATATTTTCCTAAAAATTTAAAGAAAGGAAGGCTTGGGGTTGAATACCTAGTTTAGAAATCTAGGGTTTTTAGTTGGGGTTTTATAATATTTGAAAATTATTACAATAATTTAAATTCTAAAATAAATTTGAATAAGATCAATGCATAAAACATTATACAAAAATTATAAATTATAAATTTATTTTTTGCAAAAAATAACTACCAACATAGAGATTTTGAAAATATTTTTGACACTCTAAATAATTTTCAAAAATTCCAATAATTATCTAAAAATTATAAGGGAGGGAGTCGTGGGTTTTGAGAGCTTAGTTTGAAAATCTAGGCTTTTGAGTAGGGGTTTTAATTTTTTTGAAAATCATTATAATAATTTAAATTATACAATAAATTTAAATAAAATAAATTCACACAAATTTATACAAAAATCATAAATTTGAAATTGAATTTTTGCACAAAATACGAGGGGAAAATCTTAAGTGTACCTAGGTTTTAGATTTGTTCAAAGTAAGTCAGGTTCACTAAATGTTTTATTATTTTTAAAAAAATAGTATTTAGTTTATAAACAATAAAGGGTATAAATTAAAGGGTAAATATGTAATAAAATAAAATAAAATATATATTTATATCAATTTAATCAAATTAATTGCATAGGGAAAGAAGTAAACTTATCTGGAAAAATAGGTTGAAATGAGTGACTCAAGGGATGAAAAGT
This sequence comes from Torreya grandis, assembly GCA_037957365.1. Lineage (NCBI taxonomy): Eukaryota > Viridiplantae > Streptophyta > Pinopsida > Cupressales > Taxaceae > Torreya > Torreya grandis. The sequence continues at coordinate 697,185 of JARHVA010006173.1, forward strand.
GTTCTCCAAGACTAGGAAGATGTCAAGAATTTAGAACTATCTTTCATTTTGTGAAAGGATAGGAACATATAAAATAGGACACTTCAGGGTTTGGTGCTATAGTCTAGGTCTTGCCATTATTATCCAAACTAGCCATAGAGATTTGAACTTTGGGTTTTGTTTATTGTCCATGTGTGAGTCTGCCTATGAAATTTTGAATCTTGAATGTTGAAGGAAATACTTATATAGTTATTTTAATATTAAAACCCCTGAAATACATCAAAACCAAAAAGGGAAAAAATAGTTTAGGGGAAGTATGATCACACGATCTAGAACCCCTATTGTCATGATCGCTACCTGCATTAACCTTAAAGCTACGGTCCCAGAAAAAATGTAATTCTCCCTTAGGTAAAATACATAATTAACATTCATGGTAGATGTAAGAATGAACTTTTGTTTAGGCCCTTCCTTGATGAAGCATGCAAATATATGTGTGATGTAGAATGTTGAGTTATACTATTGACTAATGTTTAGTTATGTATTGTGGCAAAGTAGTAAGTGATAGATATAAAATGCCTTGTGAAGTCTTATATATAGGAGACTCTTTATTTTTAATTTAAGATATTCATTTAAATTTTTATGACATTAAAAAGGCAAAAAAACTTAAGGATGAAGCTAAGAAGGGTTTGGGATTCATCAAATGAGGGAATCTAACCATTGGGACTCAAAATATAGCTAGAAAAATGTGCCAAAATTGGGATACCCTAGGGTTCAACACTTTAGTCAAACTTCATCACTCCTTTCCTATAGGCTCTATACTTATGGGATTAAAATTAGTATGGTAAATAGGGTCTAGCTAAGCTATAATGACTATCTAGAAGGCTACAGATTACTAGTTATGGATAAAAAGGTGATTTAAGTGGAAAACAAGACCAAAGTAAGTAAAAAAAAGACATGGTTAATGTGAACAAGGATCTTATTCTTCATTCAAAATCTCCTATAAAAGGACTATGAAAAAACATGATATGTGTGGTTTCTTGAACAATTTAGGGTGTATACACACCATGTATATTGCATGAGTAAACATTCATTAGAAACTATTATGGTGCACAGTTTAAACATTTTTGATTTCAAGCGTAATAAGTTATTTTCTCACTCTTCAAGAAATTTTCCTCATTTCTTCCAAGGGAAGTGCTTCATAAAAAAATTGTGTTTCAAATTGGCGAAAAGAAATCAAAATGTCCCTAAGATTTGGATTGAAGACATGGAGTATCAGAGTCAAAGACTCTTGTGACTAAAATAATGAGTTTTTGCAAATCACATTATCTATAGATGACTATTAATATGTTTTTTAACTTACCATATGACATTTATTATCATAGTATATTGCATAGGTCTTATCTTATGTAAAATTTAATTTGCTACCCTATATCCAATCTTAGACCAGTAGATTTGTATACGTCGAGCTTTATGAATCTCCACTAACTTTATTTTTTGTCTCAACTCAGTAGTTTACTTTTACAAAATATAATTTAGAGGGGAAGGTTTTAATCCCTGAAAAACTTGATTAAAGTCCCTTATCTGAATAGAGTTGGCCTATTTCTTAAAATTGGATTGCTAATTTATAGACACCTAAAGGAAAGTGGAAGTGGGAACAATGGCCACTTCTAACCAAAAACAACATTAGGGTGAAAAAGTAAATTCTAGATTTTTTTAATATGTGTGAGATATTTTTCATGTTGTATATGCATTGTGTTTTGATAATACTAGTTATTGAATGTCTTAACCAAGGATATAATCATTACATTAAAAATTTGATTGTTGGTGGTTTGAAAAAAAAACATATTTGAGAACAGTAATTATCCTATCAAAACATTGGGCAAAGTACCAAATATTATGTTATGAAACGAGATATCAATCTAGTATGTTAAGAAATTTATCATCTCCTTAAAAAAATTAGACCAAGTGATTCAAGAGGTATAAGGATAGATTTGACAATGATAATCAGGATAAAAAATCCTTAACTTATTTGACATATTGAACCCAACCTCACTCCCAATCACACCGTTACATAGATAGAACCCCATTTTTGTCTTCTACAAACTTCACCACCTTGAAAATTTTCAAATGAAGCTAACACTTATATCAAGGATATATAATAATATTATTATATTTAATAGATTTTATTATTTACAAATTCCTTATTATTGGTTTGGAAGAATTTTTGTTATGTCTTCTTCATATTTAATATATCTTTATTATTGTTGTTGAATATATTAAGAGCTATTTAGGTCACATTGTCACTATCTCTTGCCATCACCAACCAATTCACCTTAAAAATATTTATCACTCACATGTTATGTATGGTTTTGCCCTTCCCAATATCTTCATGATTACTCAAGCTCATTATGAAATAGATCATTACATTCTAGCATATCTCATTACCATGTCGTATTAAGGAACACACCACCTAATTTTATACTGTCACCTCCACCATGAATATAATATTATTTTTATTTAATTATTTGTGTACAAATAGTGATACATGGTCATCGATCATAGTTTTTAAGTGAGTTACGTCTCTTAATTTACATAATATTTTTGACAAAACCTAGCTTTATAAAAAAAGTGTCATGATGAATATTTAGTACTTGATGCTAAGAGAAATATTTAGATTTAATTAGTGTTAAGACTTTGATTATAGGAATGAAGACTAATAGATCCTATCAGCCTGTAATGATATTTAAAATTACTATTTAATGTTTTCATTTGATTTGTCTAAGCATCTAAATGTGTAAAATTTTTTTTAAGGAATAATTCATAGAGAAATATGGTAGTGATAATAATAATAAATACAACGATATGTATTCATTGCTTCACATATGTGGAAGGAGAGAATAAAAAAACAAGTTGAAGTATCCTACACTTAGGGAATTAAATGCACTAACAACAAAGGTTAAATATGGTCCATTGACTAATATTCTCATAACACAATCATATGGCTCTCAAATTTACCTATTGTTTCAATAATATAACATAAAAAATAATTTAAGGATGAAAAATACATACTTTATTCTTCCATACATATTCAATTTAGCTAGAAGATATCAGGGTTTATTTTTCTCGATCGTGGCTTAGTTGGTGGACTGGTGGTAGCTATAAGAAGGAAATCCTTAGTATTGTAGTATGATTATTTAAAAGGGCAAAATTATTAGGATGGTTAATTTAAATCACTCACTAGGTGAATCATTTTTCTCCAATGTAAATGTTTTTTTATTTCATGGAGGTGTTTTTTGAGGTCCACCTCCAAAGAATTGCACCATTTTTGTCTAGAAACAAAGGAACTTGTATATTCTTCAAATCAAGTGGAAATACCCAAGGGTTTAACCAATTTATTTATAAATGGATATAAGGTCATAAACATGTTAGGACAATCTACCCATAGTTGTAATTTGAGCTTGGATTTGGTTTTATATGAAAAAAGAAGAACCAAAATAGTAACATAGTTCGTGCCATACTTTTGAATGGTAACAGGGTTTTTAGGGTTTCCAAATATAAACAATTTGGGATTATAAAATAAAATGTGCACTCTTAAAAATTAGATAAGCATGAGGAGGTAGAATTAGGGTCTGCCTAGTCTTAACATAGATTTTGGATGCAATAAAATATAGAAAGAATGCTTCACAAATGTCAAAGAAAAATATAAATCCTCTCAACCTAGATCCATCAAATCCATCCATTTCTTTAGATAGGTAATATTCAAGATCAATCCTAGATAGAAAAAATTGTTATTTAGGTAGTGGATTTATCTGTTAGTTTGATAATCTTTAGCCAAACCTCTCGAATAGAAATGTTCGAATCTTTAATCTATTCAAACCTATCCTAAAAGGTAAGTTGGATCTGTATCCTATTTCAAAAGGATTTTTTGACTATTTTGACTAAAAGTCAAAATAGGTAAACCCCCTATAGTTTAAAACATATATCAAGGCCCCATAGAGTTTTAAATGTCTCTCATGGTCCTAATGAGGTCATATCTAATGTTTATAGCCTTGGTCATATTCACTTTAATACATTTTGTCATTCCATGTCATTTGAGGTCATATTTGGGGCCATTTATGAAGTGTGTATGATTTTCATAGAAGGAAAAGTGTTCTAAGGTGTTTCTCAACATCACCCATGTCAGATTCTTGTAAATAGTGGCAGTCCTTAACTAAAATTTATAAGCTTCCATGTTGAAGATAAGAAAATAGTTGAAAAGAGATTATAGAGCATATTTGGCACATGTGAAATATTTCACAGTATCTCTCTATCTCCCCTAAACTTACTCCCATGTTTTATCAGATTTCAAACATTAGAAATTGGGCTAAAACCATTTTTCTCCTCCCTCACTCTCTTGGGCAGGCATAAATGGTCAACTGATCTTTGCATGGTATGCCTAGGAGGAGTTTAATCAGGTTATATGCACTTGGTGGGAGATATAAACCTTTTTCTCATCTAGGTTCATGGTATGAGTTCCAATTTTGGTGTATCATGCTTTATGAGCTAATGCTAAGAGTGCTAATCACTTTTTCTACTCACTCATTCCCATACCTTGTAGGTTTCCTCTCTGTTTGCCTAGTTCCATGCAAACAAATTATTATACATTATTATGAAAAGTGGGAAAAAACTTATCACATGGTCATTGGTCTAGTTTTTATGTGTGTTGAGAAAGAGATAAACAAAACATCTGGCATTTCTAGTTAGGGACACCATTGAAGCTACAAACATAATTTCCTCAACTACAAAAGGATATACTTTAGATGGTGGCTTTAGAGTAAAGGTGGAATGTTGTTTCCACTCAAAAATTTCATGGTGTTTATTAAGCTTCATGAAGGTTAATTATCCAAATAGTGTTTTATGTGAGGCTCAAGGTCTAAAAAACTCACATAACTAGCTTTCTTTGTGACTGCCACTTATAGTTTAGTGAGAAGTAACTCTAGATTGTCATGTTAAATAAAATGGGATATTCCAAATTCTTGAGAAGTCTCCCAAGGTGGAGAAGTTTAGTTTGGACTTATAAGAGGTCTGATATTTGTTTTAAAACCAATTCATCATGCACATAGTCATATGCTTTACCTTCATAGTCCTATATACTATATGTGCACCTACAAGAAGCTTCCATAGAGGCTGAGTAGATTTGAATGAAGAAATTTGAATTGTTTTGAAGTTTCATTTAGGTCTAAAAACATTAAAAGTGTCATACTAATCATGGTGGAGTCATAAGTGGTAAATAGACCTAATCTAACTCTCCATAAGTTGATAAATTTACTTTAGGGACACATTACCATAAACTATCAAAAATAGGGAATCTACCCTACTTTTGATCCTCTCTTAGTGGATTATCTTGAAGTATAAATTGGTCTAATGGTTTTTATCATTCAGCCCAGGAATAAGGGCAATGACTTAACATGATGGGATGTTTTTTTGGTCAGGGAAAGGTAATATAGAAAGGCCTCCATCTAAAACATTCTCTCACTATAAAATGTCAATGTATTCTAAAGTATTCTCAGTTCAAATGGCCTCACATCACCATATGACATGATGATATCATATCCTATAAACAAGTTGCCTCATTTCAATGAGGATGACACTAGTAACCCAAAGAAAATTTGAGAGAGTTAAGGAACAATTTTATGGCACTAAGTAACACCCAAAGGAATTTCTCTTGCCCCAAAAATGCTACCTATAATTAACTATAGAGTGATAATGTAAGTTGTACATGACAATCTAGGTGTTGATTTAACATAGGGAATGATGTGGATAGGTTTAAGAATGAAGATGCATACAAAGACATAAAACATATCATATGAATGAACATACTATTTAAAACATCTTACATGTGTATTTTTGGTCTAATTATAGTCACCCACAACATGCTATAGTGGAGAGACCAATTTAGGCTGGTATGATATAATGGCATTGAGCCCTAAACCTAATACATGATATATGGTGAGTTCAAATGAGTTATAAATGACATTGATGACTTAAAATAGTTATTATGGTATACTATACAAGGTCTATCATGGAATACACCTATAAGAGACATCCAAAATTTCCACCTATAGTACATAATCTACCAATTAGGCTTAGGTCAGTAAAGAGTGAAAGTTGGGATTTGGAAGAGATTGATAGTGGAATGAAATTGTGAATACCATTGTCATAGTGGTATTATCACATATCTATGTATTCCTTAATCCAAATTAATAAGACAAATTAACAAATCAAACTTTGCATACAAATTCTATGCATAGTCACTAGCTTTAAGGAGTGTATCTTGGAGTTTTGGAGTGTTAATGGGTATATTTGTGTGATACAGCTATGATATCACATACAACATCTATTTATGACCTATTTAAGCCTCTCACATTCCCATTTTTATTGATCAAATAGTTGAAGTGCCCTGTATTCTATCTCGCATAGAGGGCACTCTAGGAAATAAGATGACTACTAGGTTGACATGAAAAAGGTAAAAGGCTATATTATAAAGTGTTAAGACACTATATTACGGTTTATGGAGTTTCTTAAAGCATTAATAAATATGTACAATACCCTACAAGTGTTACAAACTATATAGGGTGTTTCTAAGTCATAAAAGATAGGTCAAGCCTATTAAGCCTAAAGTCGTAAGGGGGTTCAATTTCACTTATAAGGTAATATGACCATTCCATCCTATCTAATAAAATTTAGGGGAAGGAATGATATTTTTAGGAACCATTATTTTGTATAAAAATGACACAGGTTGGTCAAACATGACTTTTTTCACCTCAAACTTGCTTATAATGCACTCTCAATCTCGATAGGACATTTTTGGAAGTTCACACCAATATGGACACTGTGCATGAGACCATAAAGAGATAGGCATGATTTAAGGAATTCCTAAGTTTTCCTTTAGTTCAATATGTTCATAATTTTAACTTCTAGTTTTTATGAACAAACGCTAACAATCAAAATGTGTTAAAACCCTCCAAAACCCTTATCAATGACTTGATTGGATGGAGATGAACATAAATCCATAAAGGAGATATAGTACAACATATAAATTGTTTTTAACCTATATAAAAGTATCCCATTCTCTTCCCACATTATTTTTTTGAACCCTAATTGTACAGATAGGGTGAAAACAAGGTTTCATGCAAGATTTTGTATGTTTTATAGGTGCAAAGGAAAATGAAAAGCTGAGAGTAATATGGGGAAGTTAAGGAGTAATTTTCCTAACCTAATATATCCATCTATTTATTCATACAATCACACTAACGCCTATGCTATGTCATTCACTTTAGGTAGTTTATGATGGATAATGGAAATGGAGAGTGACTACCAAGTGAAAGGATGATAAGTCCATTTATGGGATGTTTTAAGGTCAGCATGACAAATTGGGAGGAAAAGGAATTATGGATAGGTGTCATATCACCCATTACACAAATTATATTTGTAAACTGAATTCCATCTTAATGATAAATGTGAGGATAGACTTATAGGGCTAGTGATGCTGACTGTAGATGGTGAAAATAAGTGTCTAAAAGAAGACCAATGGTTAGGAAAACATCTAATTACTATTAAATATTTTTCATAACCCCTACTTGATATTAAATATGTGTCATCTATTCGTAGTCTAATTTGGATCAGTCAAGAGAGTCCTAATGATGAAGGTAGATTAAATAGACTAGCTGAGAGTACCCTATACTATTATTGGGAAGTTTGATGATTCTTATGGACACTTGTCCAAGAAAATATTTCATGTCCTATTTCATATTCCACTATAATAAAAATTTAACTCTCTCTCTCTCTCTCTATATATATATATATATATATATATATATATATATCTCATTTTGATAGTTTTTCTTGTGACATTTGAGCTTCATTCTTCACTCTCCTTTCTCACATTATATAAATGTAAGCCATTTTGGCTCTTGTATTCTATTTTCACACATGGTATGGTGAACCCATAATAATTCTATATTGTAATTTAACTTTGAAATATAAATTCAACCTAGTTTTTTGTTCATAAACTATCTTGTTGAAGTGTGTGGATAGATGTAGAGTGATTAGTCAAGTGATTGGTTTCCATCCTTGCTTTCTCACAATCCTTCTATATTTGATGCAATTTGTTCCACTCTACCAGGTCACATGAACTTTTATCAAGTGTACAAGTTTATTTTTAAGTGTACACGTATCCTTAGTTTCTAAAACTGATCCTTGGTTCACTTACTTTGATTTTTTTTAATGCATATAACCTCCATGTTGATATATTAATGTTAGAGTATTATAGGACTATGAAGTTAGTGTTATAGGTCATGTATCTTGGTACAAGAGTATGATAATATTGTGGAGATGTTTACAGTTTATCACCCCCTTAGATTAGTTTTATTTCATGCAGATTTCTACCTCTTTTCATCTAATGAATCACTTAATGTAGGTGATAAGTACTTAAGTATTAATCTATGGAGCTAGCCATTAAAACTAGAGGTCAACCTCTACTATAGGCAATCCCAAGGCCTAAAGTTATTCCAGTGTTTCCCAAATCTTAGAGTAGGATAAAAAAACCTCCTCTATGGTGAAATAGTTTTTGATAATAGTTATATCACATCTGATAGGACCATTGTCCTAAAGGCAACTTGTTAACATGAATTTTGGCCTTGATAACATCAAAGCTACATATGGTGTTATACTAAACACTTTCCAAATCAATTCAAGTTAAAATCTAGTTGTATACAATTGTTTTTTCATATTATTATGTTCATACATCATGGTCATTACTAGGTCATCTTATAGTAGAGTTTTCAATCACATAAATCCTCCTCTTCAACCAAAACTTCTTCTTGAAGTTCAATGGCCTTATCTTATTCTACCCTTTGAAGAATAAGAGGACTTTTATAACCAAGAAGAAATTGAGGAAAACATGATTGATAGCATGCCTTCCTAGCCTCTAACACTAAAAATACTATCCATATTGATGCATATGATGACATATCCCCTACTACTACAAAGAGTGTTTACACATTCAACGGTGATGGTCATGTCACTACACTAGGGATATCTTAAACTTATGTAGTTTTCACAATGTCACTAAGGTCAAAATTTCTAGTATACTTATTTTCATGTCCCTTAGAGGTAAATCACTTAATTGTTATAGTAATTTTATCAATATATGTATCATAACTTGGGATGATTTTATCAAGCTTATAACATCAAGGATTGAAGAAAAGAGTGGTCACACATCACTCATCCATCAACTGAATGTAAGTTAAAGATCCCACAAGGAAATTATGCATGATTTTAATGAGAGATTCTAAAATGATTGGCATAGGTTTCCTCCTCCCATGAGACCACCTTCTATATTTGTGTTTCCCACATATTTTAGGGCTATTGGTACTAACATAACCATATTTTTGAAATCCATGGCTGGTTACACCTGAGCTGAAGCATATGACCTTGCCATTAGATCTTAGAATGGCCTCATCTAAGATGGAAAGTTGCATCTTAAATTATCCATGCCTCTACTACCAAATGCTTCTAATACTACTCCAAGTGTTTTCCAAGTACTAATTCAAATTTTAAGGCTAGAGTTGTCCCTAAGAAGGCATATGATGCCTTTGATTGGGAAGCAAGGTCTAGATTCTTAGAAACTCAGCTTAGACAAGGAAATATCTAGCATGTTGTGATGAAAAACCTTACCCATATCCTAAAAAATAAAATAGTTTTTTACCTCAAGAATATGGACAATGGAGAGGTCAAGGGAATCCTAACTTAAATAGGCCTCCCAATGAATATAACCCACCCTCCACCTCCAATACATGAGTAATGGTATTGATTCATATCAACTTGGTACAATGAGAAGAGTGGAAACAAGGTTAGTTTATGAATTACATTTAATATGGGGATCGAAGAGGATGAATCTAGGAGATGTTATTTATATCTTCACAAGTGCAAAAAACCATCCTATAAGGCAACAAGGTGTGATTGCTAGCATAATAGTCCCTACAACTCTTACATCCTCTTCAAATAAGAATGTTCGAAGGTCTTATTCAAGATATTCAATGTATATAGTTAAAAAAACATCATTTCCTTCAAGGAATTAAAAAAAGTGAATAATTCTATTTTGAACATTATTGATTCACTAAAAAGTGTGAAGTCTAGTAATTCTCTTTGGGATGTCCTTCACATAACTAGCCAAAAAAAACTCTTACAAAAGCAGTTATCCATAATTCATGTTATCTCTCCATAATAAATCCATGGTAATAATAATTTTGGTCTTAAAAATTCTCCTAATAACATTTTGTAACCCTCTACCAAATCTAAGAAGCCTCCACCCTTCTATGTCACTCTCATTATGGGGGATAAGCTTGTTCATAACTATTTATTTGATAGTGGAGCTATCACTTTGATGATGCCCAAGGTTGTAACTAATAAATTGGGAATAAATTATTAAATACAATAAATTTTTAATAAAAATTTATGGAACAATTAATAATTTATTAAGATTGGTAAAAAGATTGAGTGTTTTCTTGCATGTTTGTCCTAGTTTTCCCATCCTTCAAGACATTATAGTTGTTGAATTTCCTACCCACTTTGATGTTTGCCTCTCAATGGTTTTCATATCCAAGATATGATGATAAATATTAGATTATTGGTCCTTCTTGGACTTCAAGACAAGGTATGGAGTAAAGGTAACTATTAAAACTCAACCACTAGTGAAGTTTCACATTGATCCCTATGTAAAAGCAAACTCCAATTTGAATTATGTCATCAATGATAAAGAGTAATCTATTATGAATGATGGTATATACTCCAATATTTAATTTATATCTAATATAATTATAGATGGGTCTGATGCATATACCTATGTACATGATCCATATACCTATTTTAAGAAAACTGATCTTGGTACCTACATCATCCATGAGGGAGCATATGAGTAATCTAAAGTAAGCATTGAGAATTATTTGTCACAATAATATAAAGTAAATTAATTGATTAATGTGTATGATTAGGAGATTTTAAAATTATGATAATCAATATGGTGATAATAATCAAGTAATTATACTTACACTTGATGAAGGATCCCTTAAAGATGACAGTCATGAGGTGCAAGATGAGCTATGACAAAGGTTCAATGTCATAAGTAAAGAGTTTCATATGTTGAATAATATTATTAATCCTCATAATAATTTAATATGTGATGCTAATTTGGTTGATCAACCTAAAAATCATATGGTTGAGTGTTCTATTGAGTATGTAAGAGAATTTCTTGTTAAGTATGAAGATGAACACCAAGATGTTATCAAAGAGTTTGTAGTCATAGAGAAGTATAGTGAATTCAAAGTATAATTTTTTGTGTTTGAGGAGAAGTAAAAACCTAAACCTAATTTTGATACACTCGCATATATATTAGAGTAAAAGGAAGATGATTATGATGGTCTCATACATCAAGAAGACCATGGCAGTGAAGAGAGTGAAGTTGAGGTTATCTTGATGACTCCTAAGATGTTGTTTGAGAAGTAATATGTGAACATGATATAATTCCATCAATATGAAAATAAAAGGAATATCCTTGGAGATAATGATGGAAAATTCATGAAATATAAAATTAGTCCACTTGTAGAAAAAAGAAGAAACAAGGATGGTAAGCTTTCTGACCATCAACATGAGTAAATGTTGGTGGAAAAGCATGCTTCACATGCTACGTTTATTTCATGGAGTAGTAAGGATGAAAGAGGAACCATATTTGACCCTAGTGGAAGTATGTTATCCTTCACCTCATGTGTTGAGGTCTTATAAATATTAAGATACGTGACTGTCTTTGCTTGTGTGTGTGTTCCATAAGTTTTCTTGAGAACACATGAGTGTTTCCTTTATTGTCTTATTTTATGTGAATTTTCTTTTGTTTGGTGTGGTTTCAAGGGTAATTAAGTGTCAAATTTGTTCATATGTGACTCCATATCCTAATGGATAGGAGTATGATATTATTCTTGGGTATAGTTAGCTTATAACCCCTAGGAAAGTAAAAAAATTGTTGACTATTTTAACCACAAATCAAAATAGATCAACCCCTTATAGTTGAAAAATTATATATGTCCTTTTAGAGTTTTAAATGTATCCCATGATCCTAATAAGGTATGCCTAATTTATCTAGCCTTGGTCATATTCACTTTTAATCCCTTGTGTCATTTCATGTTATTTGAGGTCATATGTTGGACCATTTATGAAGCTTATACTGTTTTCCAAGGACAAGTATTCATGTTGGACCATCAATGTACCAAATGTTAGATTACTATCATACATGAAAGTTTGTAAATGAAATTTGAGGTTTCTACTTTGAAGATAATAAAACATTTGAAAAGAGGTAGATTCATGTGGTTTTGGGTAGTTATACAAACTACATAACATATTTGGCATGTGGGAAAGGTTTCACAATGACTTTTTAGCTCCCATGAACTCAATCACATATTTTATCATCTTTTAAACACCTAAAAATGGCCTAAAATCATTCTAATCCTCCCTCACTCTCTTTGGCATGAAGAAATGGTCAACCAATATTTGCATGTTATGGCCAAAACGAGTTGAATTAGGTCAATAACACTTGGTGGGGATAATAAAATTTGGCTACCCAATGTTCATGTAGATATTTCCAAGTTTTGTATAGAATGCTTTATGAATCAATGATAAGAGTGCTAGTCACTTTTTTCTCAATCAATCCCACACCCTACAAATTTCCTCTATTTACCTTGTTTTGTACAAACAAGTTGTTGTACATGATTATAAAAGTGTGAAAAACCTTCTCACATGGTCATTGGTATATTTTTTTATGTCTATTGAGATAAATATAAGAACATCACACATTGCTAGTGTGGGACACCATTGAAACTACAGACATAATTTCCTCATTTACAAAAGGTTCTCCTTTCTATGGTGGCTTCAAAACAAAAGTGGAATGTTGTTTCCACTCCCACATTACAAGGTGTCTGGTTATACTTCATTAAGTTTAATTTTCCAAAGAGTGTTATATGTGAGGTTCAAGGTCTAACACACTCACACAATTAGCTTTCTTGATGACTGCCACCTACAGTCTAGTGAAAAGGAGATTTACACAGACATGTTGAATAAGAGAGGACATTCCAATGACTTAGTAAGTCTACCAATGTGGAAAAGGTTAGTTTGGACTGATAGGATGTCTAATATTTGTTTTAAAACCAATTCATCATGCACAAATTCATATACCTTCCCTTCATAGTCCTATATACTATATGTTCACCTACATCAAACCTTCACAAAGGTTGAGTAGAGTTAAATAATGAAATTTTAACTTATTTAAAGTCTTATTAAGGTTCAAAATAATTGAATGTTTCATACTAATGATGGTGTATTCATAAATTTTCAAAGAAACCTATTCTAACTCTCCATAAATTGATAAAGTTACCTTAGGGACACATTACCTTAAACTCTCTAAAATGGGGATTCTAACCTACTTTTGATCCTCTCATGGCGGATTATATTGAAGTATAAAATGGTTTAATGTTTTTCATCATGTATCCCAAGCTTAGGGGAAGTGATTTGACATGATGGAATGGTTTTTTGGTTAGGGGAAGGTAATATATAAAGGCCTTCATCTTGAACACTATCTCACTATAAAATGTCAGTGTACTCTATAGTATTATGAGTTCAAATGGCCTAACATCACCATATGACATGATGATAACATATCCTAAAAAAATTTGTCTCATTTAAATGAGTATGACACTAGAAACTCAAATAAAATTTTAGGGAATTAAGACATAGTTTTATGACACTGAGTAACAACTACATGAACCTCTCTTGCCCCCAAAAATGTTACCTATATTAATTGTAGAGTGACAGTGCAAGTTGAACATGATATCCTAGGTTTTGATTTAAATTAGGGAATGATGTGGATAGGTTAAATTTTTAATATGAATCCAAAAACTTAATGTAAATCCTAGGCATGAAACATACCATTTACAAAATCTTATAGGGATCTCTATAGCCTAAGGATAGTCACTTACAACTTGATATAATGGAGAGACAACTTCAGGCTGGTATGCTATAAAGCCATTGAGTGCTAAACCTAATACATGTTATATGGTGAGCTAAAATAAGTTTTAAATGACCTTTATAAATTAAATTATTTCTTAGGGTATAAGATATAAGGTCTAGCAAGGAAGACAACTACAAGGAACATCCAAAACTACCACCTATACTACATAGTCTACCAACTAGTCTTAGGTTAGTAAAGAGTGAAAGTTGGGAGTTGGAAGAGATTGATAGTGGAATGAACTTGTGGATACCACTCTCAAAGTGTTATTTTCACATATCTATGTATTTCTTAGATAAAATGAATAAGAAAAATCAACAAATCCAACTCTATATACAAACTCTATGCATAGTCACTAGCTTTAAGGAGTTTGTCTTGGAGTTTTGGAGAGTTAAGGGGTCTATTGGTGTGATTAAAGTATGAGAATCCATATATAAGGTATTGAAAATATATTTTAGCTTCACAAATTCCCATTTTAACTAGGAAAATAGGGTAAGTTCCCTCTATTTTTCTCAAACAAGGGGCACTCTAAGAAATAAGATGACTACAAATTTTACATGAAAAGGGTAAGAAGATATGTTCAAAAGTTTTAGGTCACTAAAAAAGTTTCTATGGGGTTTTTTTAGGTATGAAAAAACATGGAGAATACCCTATAGGGGCTAAAAACTACATAAGGTGTTTCCATGTCATGAAACACAAGTCAACCCTATAAGGCCTAGACTAGGGCTAAAGCCCTAAAGGAGTTAAATATCACTTACAAGTCAATATTACAATTATATCCTATATAATAACCTTTATGGGAAGGAAATACATTGTTTGGATCCATTTATGTGAATATAAATGACATAGGTTGGTCAAAATTGACTCTTTTCACCTCAGGCTTGGTCGGAATGCATTCTCAAGCTGGATAGGCAATATTTAGAAGCTCACACTAGTAAAAAAGTTATTCATTAGACCTTTAAGAGATATTAATGATTTAATGAGATCGTACACTTCCATTTAGTGTATTTTTTATATGTTCATTTCATGTTTTTTATGAACAAATACTGATAGTTAAAATGTGTTAAAACCCTCCAAAACCATTGTCAACGACTTAATTGGAATGAGATGGAGGTAAATACGTGTAGGATATATATGATGTGAGATAAATGGTTTTAAACCTATATATGACTCTCCCGCGATATTTCACACATGATTTTTTTGAACCCTAATTATATAGATATGGTGAAAATAAGGTTTCTTATAGGATTTTGTATGTTTTATAGGTGCATAGGAACATGAAAATGTGAGAGTCATTTGGGGAGGTTAAGTGGGAATTTTCCTAAACTATAACCATTTGTTTATTCATCCAAGCACACAAATACCTATGATAAGTCATTCACTTCAGGCAGTCTATGACAGATAATGGAAATGGAGACTGATTTCTAAGTGGGATGATCATAATTCCAATTGGGGAACCTTTTAAGTTTAACCTAATGGATTGGTATCCAAGAGGACTCTTGATAGGGGATATATCACCCATTACATATATTTTATTGATAAATTTAAGGCCATATTTTTGATAAATGTGAGGATAGACTTATACAACTAGTCATGGTGATTGTAAATGGTGAGAACAAGTGTCCAAAATAATACCAGTAGTTAGGGAAGCATATAATTATTTTTTAATATTATTTATAACCCATATTTGATATTTAATACATGTTATCTCTAATTTTTCTAATTTTAAGTGTTCAAGAGATTCCTAACAATGAAGGTAGTGTCAAGAAGCCAACTGAAAGTACAAAATGCCAATTTTGGGTATTTTGATGCTTCTGAAGGACACTTGTCCTAAATAACATTTCATGGTCTATTTAATAATACATTATCCTAAAAATTTAACTCTCTCTAATCTTGACACTTGTTCTTATTGCTCCTAAGCTTCATTCTTCTCTTTCCTTTCTCACATTTTATAAATGCAATTTATTTTGGCTCTTGTATTCTAGTTCCACACCTAGAATGGTGAAGCCTTGATGGTTTGATATTATAATTTTAATTTGAAATATAAATTTATTATAGTTTTTAGGTCATAAATGATCTTTTCAAATTGTGTGAAGAGACACATAGTGATTAGTTAAGTGATTGATGTTTATCCTTGATTTATCTCAATCTTTCTATGTTTGATGCAAGATATTCCACTCTATCAAGTCATATGAAGTATTTTAAAGTGTATGGGTATATGTTTAATTGTATAAATAGGATTAGTGTATAAAATTGATCACTATTTCACTTACCTTGAGTATTTTTTATGCATATCACCTCCATGTTGAAATACTAATGTTAGAGTATTTTAAGACTATAAAGATAGTGTTCTAGGTCATGTATCTTAGTGAAATAGTATGATGATATTGTGGATATATTTATGGTGTATCACCCCATTAGATTAGTTTAATTTCATGAATATTTCTACCTCTTTTAATCTAAGTAATCAATTAGCATATGTGATAAGCTCTTAAGGATCAATCTATGGAGCTAACCCTTAAACCTAGAGGTCTACCTATACTATAGGAAACTCAAAAGCCTAGAGGTAATCCAATTTTTAAAAAATATTCTAGTAGGCTTGAAAAATCTCCTTTAGGGTGAAACATTTTGTGACAACATGGTAATTTATTATTTGTCTCTATTTATTTAAGATAAAGCATTGATTCTAGACAAAAAATGGAGCTGGGATCAACATCAATTGTTAATGAAACCTTGGATTCTACATTTCAACCCTCTCACTAAATAATTTTCCATTAGACTAATTTGGTTTCACCTACCTCATCTTCCCATACATTTTTTGGCTGATACCTACTTCAGGGCAATAGGGAACTCTCTAGGTAACTTCTAGTAGACTAATAATGCCATTGAAACTTTATCCCATAAAAATTTTACTATAATCTTGGTAATCACTTATAATTCCATTGATTGTTTGTCCTTTATTAAACTTAATATTAATCATTGTGTGTGTACTCAGTCATAGACTATGAAGGTATAAATTTTTGATATCATAGGTGTTTTAACATTAGACACTTGAATTATTAGAGTAACAACCATAATAAAAAAAAATTGTTTCAACTTTGTGGAATAATTCCTCTATCGATATTTTGATAGTGGTTTAACTTGATTATTATAATAGTGATACCTCTGAATCAAAAGAGGAGGATCCACTTGCAAAGGAGGAAAAGTAACTATAGGTCTCTAGTGCATAACTCATGTACCTTAACCCTAAAATTAATGTAACTATATGAAATATAGTGGCAAGTGATTTTGAAGAAGCCAAGTCAAGATTATTTCAACTTAAAATGTTACTTTGAATAGTGTTGACACTACGAGGAAGGTTCTGGACTTGGCTTTGGAAGAATATGAATAATCTATCTATACTGAGGTGGTATTAGATATTGAATTACTTTTATCAAGGGAAAATCCAAAATAATACTAAAAATATAAATATCAATCCTTTAATTCTATTGAAATCTAATGAACGCAAATACCATCAAGAAAATAAAATTCCAATAGGAAATGATTATAAAATAATAACATGTATTGATTCGTATTGAATGATTCAAATAGCTAAAAATCATGAATAAACAAGCCTCAAATCAGAAATAGAGTTGACATGCAAAATTTATAACTCTAAAAATAAATAAAACTTGACCTGGTATTTTTAGTAGTTATTATTTTTAATAAGTTTTGCATGCAAGCATATACAACTCTAAAAATGTTCAAAAATAAATAAAACATTGAAAATAACCTATCAGATGAATATAAATTAAAGTTCAAGAATAGTTATAAAAATAGAGAATCTCTAAATTTTGAAAATTTTGAAAAATAATATTAGACTTTAATTTCACACCCTCATATGGTCAAGTATGGCCTCTTAAAATATCAAAAATTACCATAATAAAAAAATATAGGTTATGGATACATTGAAATTTTTGAAATGGTCATTTTGTTATGAATTTGGGATCAAATGGAGATATGGGTCAAAATTTATGGCCTCCAAACGTTTGATCTCTTTTTATACATTATTTTTCTCTAGTTGAAAAAAACTATGCTCTTGTGAGGTTCTCTGATTGTACTAATACAATTTATTCTTATGAACATTATTCAACTCCCATTATTTTATAAAAGTGTTTTCTTCCTATTATAATCCATCCCACTATGTAAAATACCTATGATAACTTCCTTGCCTTGTGTTTATTATCTTCTTATCCAAAACATTGACTATCTTTTATTTCTTCTTCTTTGGCACTTGTTGCTTCTAATTATAGTTCTTCATCTTCTTCACATTCACCATATTCTCCATATAAATCATATAAAATTGAAACAATAAATATTAGATATATATAATAATTCTATGGTAAACTCACCTCATAAGCATTGTCATCGATTTTCTTCACAATTCAACATGGTCCAATTTTCATACACTTCAACTTGTTATATGTGCCTTTTAAAAATATTTCATTTATCAATTAAATAATTAATATCATTCTTAAAATATTTTATGGTATGCCTTTGATTTAATGGTATCTCAATTACTAGTTGCCTGGTAAAGAGAATTGCCTATTTATTACCCTTTTGTGGTAGATTAACCTTAGCAGGTTTAGTAATTAATTGTATATGTATAAGTTTATCTTTTTAAAGAGAATGCTATTGTGGTATTCCAAAAAATAAAATTACCCAATTAGTGTGAATGTGTTTAACACACCCATGAACTATAGAAGGTATTGATTAAAGTGTATGGATCCAAGGTCTTCCCAATAACATATCAAAGATTCCCATGGAAGGTACAAATGAAAAGGTAGTAACCACATGAATAAAACCAAGCTGTAAAGGTAGATAAATATTTAAAATAACCTTATGTGATGTCTTATCGAATGATATAACTAATATAGTAGAAGGATGCAAATCATGATGAGTATAACATAAGTGCATAATTAAAGTCATGATTCAAATGTTTTCACTTACACCATTATCAATCATAACACTACATATAGGGTGTTTATCAAGGTATGATCAAATGAATAAATAATTAATATAATATTCATCATCCTTAATCTTATTTTCATCAAAATAAAAAAGGTCTACACACAATAAGAGCCATATGTCTTGTATAAGTGCCAATAATCCCATCTAATGGGTGCCCATAATGTGATGGAGGAGGATATGAATTATGTGCCATTTGAACTTCTAGTTCCTTCTTAGAATAGTCTTGGAAAGGATTGTTAAATATTTTATATTTATGGTGATCATCAAGTTGTGAACTTGATTCCTTTAGAGGATCATTAAATGTAATATTTTTATCATAATTAAGGTCTTGGATCTTATTATCCAAGGTAAAACATATGTTTGTATAATGTCCTAGTCCCTGATGATAATCATAATAAGCATTTGCATCATATCCTCTGGGTATAGGTATATTTATATCAACCCCTATATGATGAGGGAGAAATATAAGATGACATTCCATTAAGCATGGGAGTAGGGAGGCATGAGATTCAAGTAAGCATGCATTTTATCCTTTTGATACATTAGATAAGACAAGCAAATTATGTTGATGTGAACTGTGTTAACTATGATGTTTATTTCATTTTTAGGCTGAAGAGGTTCACCTTATACCTTGGTTTAATTGTAAAATTGGTACTAAATGTAGATGTAGCTAGTGTGTTTGCTACATACTTGAGCTTATTCAATAAAAAACATTTCAGTTCACTGGTGCCATACAACATGGCATAATTCATAAAAAGATTTGAACAGATTGAAAAATATGGACTCATTTAAATGAGTAAGAAAACTTTGCTTGAATATGTCTTGTAACTCCTTATTTTCCATAGGATTGGTCATTTTAGCTAGCATTGACTTATATCTCAAAACATATTAATTGATAGGTTCATTTGTTCCTTTTTTCTTTTGGCAATTTGAGAATATGAACCCTTTTTAGAAATATTAATTGAAAAGTATGCTAAAAAATGATCTGCAAAAGGTTTGAATGATTTCCCAAATTGGAGGGGTAAATCATAAAACCACTTTAAAGCATAGTTATTGAGGCTTCTTGTGAATACTTTGGTCACAATTTTATCATTAGAGGCATAGTCAAGGCTATGATATAAAATGTTTGAATTTGTTATTTAAGATCACCCTTTCCATCAAAAAACACGAAATTAGGTGCAAAAAAATTAATTTCCAAAGTGTGCAAAGATATCTCATGTCTAAGAGGGTTATGCAACACATCTTGGGAATCAATAGAATGAGGAGACTTTAAATAATTTCTTTAATATTTGTAACCTTTTCCTCTAAGTTTTTTATAAATTGAACTACTATTTGAACTATGGACCCATTGGGATTTATATTAGTAATTTGGGTAGTCACCAAAGGGGATGTAAACATGGTTTGAGTAGTAATAAGCAACAAAATGAGTATTTTAGTTCAAACAATTGGCAATTCCATGATAGATGTAGAAATAGTATCTTGGTTTTTATAAAATGAAAGTTTAAACACATAACCCTTTCCCCCATCATAATTATCAAGTGGTATTATTTTTAAGGGGAGAGATGTTTGAACTATACCTTTTAAATTTATGGTTTTGAATATAGTGTTGAAGATCTCATTAGGATATTTAGGGTTTTGATAGATACACTCATGAAATAATGCAATTTTTTACACTTGTTCATGATATATTTGATCATGTTCATTCATTTGATTATAATCATGGTCAGCATTATTATAATGTTCTTCTATGATGATATTTTCAGTGTGTTTTTCATTCTCAACATTGGTATCATCATGATCCATAGTATTATGTCCCTCATTAGTTTGAGACATATTATGTCGTAGGAGAGGAAAATCAATGTGTTCCATTGTTACACATCCCAATATAGGTTTATACCTAGGTTACATATAAAATAATATAAGCAAGGAATGAAATAGTATAGTAATATGAAATGCTAGCTAATTGAAAACCCTTGCAATCAAAAAAATATGCATTCATAATACTCAAAGTCACCAAATGCTTAACCCTAAATCGGATACATGAATCCTCCTTTAATATATAAGGTTAATAATATAGAAATTAAAATACACAAGGTGATGATCATATCTACATTAGGCCAATTGGGTGTTAAAATTAGCTATACACATATGTTAAATTTATTAACTAATATATGCTAAAAATAGTAAGTAAAACTATGTTAAGTATAGAAATGAAAATAATTAATTTACATAGCTTTTTATGATGCTAATACATAATTAGATCTAGAACAAGTAAGAACTATATTAGAAGATGGTTTTATAACTATCATTAGATTCTAGATTTGATGCTTTTGGAGATGCAAACACTAATGTAATCCTTAGATGGTTGTATCGACACTACTATTTGAAATTGACATAAATATTCTATATAAAATAATTGTTGTGAAAGGATGATACCACCTAATTGATTCTATGTTTGAATTCACCTTCACTCTAGTACATTCATATCTAGGTCATAGACTATTGTTGCTCCTAATTTTTGAAAACCCTAGTTCTTCATCTTCATGGTGACTTTGGGGAAAATGGGTTAGTGGGTACATGGTGTTGAGATGACCCCAAAAACCCCTCTATCAATTAGCACATATTTCATATCTAATACTCTAAATATGGACTCAAACTAATGTATTTCTCCCCTGCATGTTAAATTGTGTTTGAATCATGAAATATGTGCAAATAAAGTGAAATAGTGACCTAGCTTGTAACTTCGTAAATCATTCTCTTGGGTTAATCGTTTAGTAATTTAGACTTGTATATGTGTTTTCCCTATAACTAATATGGAATAGGAAATATTTTCTCAATTTAATTCTTGATATAATGTTTTTGATAAGTTTCCTTAGTCTATTTAGATAATTTATAGGCTATACTAGGTCTGTGCTAGGTTATGTTAGGTGAGGAATTAATGAGGGTTGATGTTTTATTTATATCAGTCATTCAAAGAAATAACCAAATTAAATAACTCAAGTTAACCATTAGTATATGTTTCATTTGTATATTATATGACATTAGGGCATTTGACACTTGTGTGAGTTCAATATAGTAGTGTTGGCACAAGTGTTTGTCTTAAAAGTTAGTGTTTAGGAAGTAGGAAAGTGGATATAGACATAGAAATTATAGAGGTGTAAGATAAGTATGTTTTAATCATTTTAGGCAAGATGTAAGGTTTGAGTCATCAAAATAAGACTAGTTATACTAAGAGATAGGCCAAGGGGTGAGATAGAGTAGATAAAAGACTTCAAAAAGTAAGAAAGGTTTGAAACTAAGACTAATAACCTACGTATGAGTTTCCAATAGTAGAATACTAAGGTGATATATAATACATAAATAGTGTTTACACTTTTAGGTTTGTGTCAATTTATATGATGTGATTTCTATATCATATAATATTAGAACTAAAGTTGTAGGGTCAAATTCGCAAAGTGTGATATGGGAAATTTTTTATCTTAAAGTAAATATATCTTGAAAAAAATATGTGAGTATCATGAATTAAGTTTTGGAATGGAGCACTATGAATTAAAGTATAGAGAAAGGATGGTAGAGGGAATTAAAAATTATTAATGATGATATACATGAAAGATTGCTTATATCCCAAAGCATATTTTATTTCATAATGATGGGATGTACAAAAAATAAAAGTGGATAGGTAAGAAGATAAGACATCACATCAATATCTACCATTAGATGGATTAATTTTTTTAGACGTAGAATTGTAACCATCATATTTGTAGTGGCTACTTGACATTAATTTCCCGGGAAACATTTTGTGCAACTGGCTCATCACATTTAAATGATTTTACTATATGGGTTTGAGTGACAAAAGATATAAAACATGGGAAAGAAGAGTGTAAGTAAGTTACAAATTATTATGAAAAAAGCATCTTGAATATTTATGTTTAATTCAATAAATTTTACATAAATTTATTATCAGCACCAATATATCCAAAGAACTTGTTTAATTATGTCTACACCTATAAACATAGATCATGCACATATAATAATCCAACTCATATAAGTATAGAAGTAATAAATGGATATTTCCCTAGCGTTAAAGGAAACTAAATACCATGATTTAGATCCTTTTCATTTCATTGTTGATGTAAAATCTACTCTCTTCATCCTATTTCAACTAGAAGCAACACAAGTAGGAACCATGACACTTCAACACCCTTTGTGAGGTTCTGATGTTGATTGAATTATCAAGATACCTACTTTTAGGTAATTGTATGAGGTAATTTCTACATTTATTATAAAATATAATGATGGGTCCATTGATCTCTCATAAAATGTTACAATCCTAATTAATCCTATGACCATGGTAAGAGCAACATCACTTATAACTCAAGGTAAATCTATTTTTCCTTGTAAAATTATGGCCCCACCCATCCATGCAGACATAAAGGATAAATAGACAAGGTTATAATGGGGGATTCCTATCAATTTAGTGAAATATAATTTGATGTGAATTATTTCTAAGTGTATCACCAAATGCTTTTGATAGACCACCAAAAGTTCTAAACAAATAACCAAAGTCATTCTAGACATTGTCTATCAGATGATATAAATGCATGAGGATTTTAATTAGCCATATTTTTTGGCCTCATAACTTATTATGAACATTGAGAATATTTTAATGAAAGTATTTCATGAATTTAAATATAAATTCTTGGTCTTACTCTTTCATTTTACATAGTTTAAGTCAACAGAGGACCCAATGAATCTATATGAATATTTTTGGCCCACAACTATTTATGCCAACATCACTTGGACCCATGTAGGTAGTAATAAAATAATCTTGGGTTATTTAATACATGACATATTGAGATATAAGGAATGATCATCTTGAACCCTATAATACCCAAGGATATTATACAATACATAAGACAACATGCATTATTTAAAAATCTACATAATGTCATTCAGATAAAAGTCCATGAATTTACGAAAATAATTGAAACTCCACTACCCTTTTTCATCACCATGTTGCATTCATAAGAATGATTTTTATTGTATAAATACCTAGATGTAAGGTCAATACAACATCTATGATTTATACCTCCATGGGCACAACAACATCTACCAACATAAACAAATGATCAACCATAAACACCACTAAAAATATAACTAGCTGGATCATAAGATGATAATGGAAAGAGAAATAAACCCATGTAACAAGCCTCACCAATGACATTAAAGAATATGACACGCCATATAGGTCATGGTTAGATGAAAAACATTTTCCAAAGATAGATGTAGAGTGTGACCTTATAGTGTTAGGTGTCAAGGAGAAGGAAGTTATCAACTCTATGCTCATATACATCAACAATGACATTTATGAAAAAGAAGATGAAAAAGATTTCTTATTTTATAAGGAATTTTCCATATGCCAAGTGTAGAACTAGGTGAGACAAGATGTGTGGGTTGATATAACTTGACCTCTTCTATCAATCAAGTAGATAATGTTGGAAGAGAATTATCACGCCAACATTTTCAATTAGATATTTTCTAGATAGATCCAATTACAATATCTTCTACTATGTATGAAAATGTAATCATCCAAAAATGAGACTTGAATGATAAGAGTGTTGAGAACACTAAAATAATGCAATAAGTTTTCTAAAACTTTTTCATTACACTTATTGTTTCATTATATTACACCATGAGAATCTAATTAATGATCTTAGAATACTAATTAAGTATTTTAAACATAAGTATACATATTGTATTAATAGTTATTAATCACTAGCACCAAATTTAAAAATATGTAATTGCTTAAAAAATGTGATTACATAAAATCCAGCCACAACTAATACAATAATACAACCACTGATGTCAATGTATAGTAAGTAATTAATCACATTTTCCAAACATAATTATGTCTCAGCATAAATATAATAATAGATAAAATTATCCATGGAGAATGAGTCAATCAAACTCTAGTATCTATGATAATATCAAGTGTAGTTTCTAAGAAGTACTTCAGTGGGGAGGGAAAGCATCATCCAAGAACATTTTCACACAAACCATGGACCATCGATCCCCTGAATAATCCCCCAAATAGAGAATGGCCCTCCCTTCACAGATGGGTAGATAGTGGTGATGTGGGAACCCAGAGAGACATGTTGTGTATCACAAAGAAAATATGTCATAAAATAATATCAAAAAAAATGTAAATCATAAATATGAAATGACAATATCTATCTAG
>JARHVA010006173.1:727500-785000 GCA_037957365.1 Torreya grandis
AGTGGGGATAACTACATCAAGTTTGATCCCTCATCAGAGTATTTGTATGTGGGCAACTCTCATCATAATGGGGTGTTGAGGATGTCTAGTCTACTCCACTAACATCAAAATTTGATACTTTCACTAATTAGATTGTCTAAAAACATGGATATCTAAGGTTTACATTTAAAATCAGTTCAAATATGTCATTAACAAGGAATTAAAACTCATGCACACAAGAACAGGCTTGGAAAAATTAGACACAAGTGTGCCTAGAAGCTTAGAATAGTTATACATAGATGACACTAGTGCCAAAATGAAGAGACTAATGACATTAGTTTTATTGTCTATTTAGGGAAATATTGTCAAATAATTATTTTGACAGTTGGATCCCATCCATGACACTCATATAAAGTTCATGTCCTAGTTTACAACATCCAAATCCCCCATCTTGGTTAATTTCTAGATAAGTAATTATTTATATCATTTATTATTAGTTTTAGAAATGTCAAAATAGGTCAGTTATTTTAAAAATTATTGGATTTATTTATTACATATCTTTACACTAATTTAATATACTGAACCCCTTTAACAACCTAGGGCTTAAACTCCATAACCCTATAAATTATTTCACTTGTTGAACTCAGCTTACTCTGAATATTTATAAAACACTAGACCTATATGTTATTAGGTCTTATATCATTTTATTTCCTATTTTTAGTGGTTGTGTTATGATTTTTAGGCTTTATATATTTTACCCTAGTAACCCTCTTCTAAGTTTCATTGCCAAATTTCATGGATAAAGAAGACTCTTGTCATCATCCTCATCTCCAAGTGGGTGATAACTACTTTCACTCTAACCAATTACATGATATAACTCCTCCAAGAGGTATGGTAGACTATAATACTATTTTAAATGTCTATACATAGCCTATCCATCCTTAAAACCCTTCCCTTACCACTTCTCCCCTACAAAGGGTGTGCCTACATGTTCAATTAGAAGTAATAAGGGTTTTCATTTATGATATTCTATTTGATCAAATTATTAGTATGACTAAGATATTTGAAGAACTTAAAAATTAGAATAATCTATTACATGTAAATATTTCAATATTGTAAAATCAGATTATAAAACAAAAGCCTCCAAGGCACACTATTGTCACTCATGTATATGCATCTTCACCTAGTCAATTTGTGACAAATAATGTTACATATTAAAACAACAAATCACAACAAAGTGATTCTACAACTAATGATTCAAAAATTGAATATCAAATTAAAGTTTAATTAAGACTTTAAGGTAAAAGATTAAATTTAATTTGATCAACCTACCTCATCTACAATTTGTAAGATCCAAATATTATTGTGCATACCATATAATGCATGGTCATCACACAAATTCATGTTTGGAATTGAAAAACCATATACAAAAAATCATTTATAATGAGAAACATATAAAATATAAATTAGTTCAGAAATGAATAGTGACATAGGAACATATGTAAAAAGGGTTAAATTTATAAATACTACACAAATGGTTACCAAAACATACCTCAAAATACTAAAAGGTTGACAAAGCAAAATTAGAACTAGAAATGGTATAACAAGCACAAGTAATGCAAGTAAAGGATACAAATAAACCTCTCCAAAATGAGGTCTCACATTAAAAGTATTATAGGTTTGGTCAAAAGTATCTACAATAGTTTGATTATCAAGGTCAAGGGTTCGGTAAACATGGACAATGCATCAGTAATCCTATTCTAACAATTGATACTATTGATAAACAAGGTTTAGGATTTATAGAAGATGTCAAGGCATATCATTCACATATATAATCTATCAAGTCAAAATATACATATACACAGGAAATGTTATAAAAGAAGAAATAACTTAAGTGTAATGTCAAAATCATGATAAGAGAATAAGAATTCTGAAATGAGGATTTCTAGAAAAAGAGCCTCCAAAGCATCATAGGCCTATAATAAGAACAATTTCAAAGGTCACAATAACAAAAAAAATTACAAAAAAAATTCAAAAACGTCAACTCCATAGTATGAGGCAATTCCCTATGCTTATCCAAATATAATAAAAGTCAACACTAGAATTACATTGGTTCAAAATCAAGATGATAACGATGAGTGGAACAATCTAGGTTATTATGAATATTATGATACTAACACTGAATAATATTCATATTTATATTTCAAATCCATTCATCTACAACATATAAATTACACTACATGAGAGGTTAGCATTCCTATTTTTGACATAGGACACATTAATAGTGAGTCTCCAATGAGATGCATCAGTTAGTATATTCCTCCATATTTGTACATAGTTTTCTTATTTCTTGATCCTTGTATATAGTTTCATTTCATGTTGCTAGTACATAGCTTATATCCAAAAAATAAAAAAATAATAGAATATTTCAAAATAAAAAACATTCAAATATTTAATCAGAACATAAAAATTATAGATGGTATGCATCTTCATGTGTACATTTATTAAATTTACAAACAATACATATGATAGATATCTTAGTATAGTCAATTTTTATCTAAATATATGCTTTTCTTATTCTTTTCAAGTGTTCCTAGATACTTTTAGGACCTAAGTCCACCACATAAATCCATATTGGTTACTATATACACACTATAGGCATATACACCGATACACAATTTCTTCATTTGATACATTTACCCATTTGGGGGAATATTATACATAGTTTTGATTACCAAGTTACATTTTTCTAAACTCTACATCACATATTTATCATTTTTATATCTTGATATTGATCATCCTACACTAATATTCATTACTGACTACTAATACTCTAGACTTAGTTTATGTACATATTTTCTCTTATACAAGTTTATACTACATGTTCATGCATACTTTTATTTATATATTTATTAGTTTAGACTTGATTGTGCCTCTATGATTCTATATATATTCTAGATAGTTTTGCTACACCATTGTTTTATGGCTCTACACCAATTATTTTCATTGTCTATATGCTTTGGACATATGTCCATATCCTTGTGTATGCATTTTTAATTATTTATGCAGACACTTGAACATGTCCTTACATGTGTATTTAATACAACTTTCTTGTTTTTTGTGTATGTGTAATATTGATCATGTCCTTGTATGTCTTTCTTTCTTAGATTTAATGACATGCAACCATGTCCCTTGTATTGTGTCCCCTTGGCCTACTTTTCATGCCTTATGTGTGTTGTGTGTATGATTTCATTTATGAATCATTGCCATGACACTTATCTATTTCTTATTGCACACTCCAATTTTAGATGCCATGACAGAACTCATACATCTCTCCTTCCTACATGGGTGCTATGATGGACATCATATCCAATCCCCCTACATAGTTACTCAATTATTAATTAGATTTACTATTCATATACATTATTATATTTATCTTGTTAGCCTTGTGAATGCTATATCTAAAAAACATCATACATTACAAACTTATGCTTAGACTATCTTACATTATGATGTTATGTATGTATATTATATTGGTTTATTACATAGAAATCATATATGCTCTAACTAACACACATCTTTTAGATCTTTTTATTTTGTAGACAATTATTGCATAGGTTCAAAAACTCCCTTCAAAAGATGGAGAATTTATAAAGGTTTACCACAGATAGCAGGCTATCCACATGCACTTAAATTAAAAAATTTAGCACATAGGCATAACATACATAAATTAGTTTAAAGAACAAAAGTGTGAATTAGTCACACAGAGACCAATTTTAGTTACATACAAATCAGTATAGTTGGACACTATCACCTAAAGTGGGACACTAGCACTACCAAAACTATTGTACAAGATATTCCACTAACGTCTAATATCTTTAGTTTTAATAAATTCCATATTAGATAGAAAATTATAATAGGTACAATCTAGGTTCGTATATGTTCATTTATAGATTACTAGTTTTTTCTCAATTTAGCATAGATTCATACCAGTTTTCTCAAATTGGGGTCATAACACATGGAATGTTCATTCCCATTTTAATTTTAGATACTTAGATACATATTATTACAACTCAATCCAAAATCCATATATTCATATATCATATTTGGGGGCATATGCATGGTATATTATTTCCATATGTTCACTTATGCACTAGTTGATCAGATGGAATGATAAAATCCATATTATTATCTACATTATACACACCAAAAATCATGTTTAAATTTATACACCATATTGATACCTTAATCCATCTATAGCAGTTGGCATTCCCATGTGGTACAGAGCTACCTGACATTATTCAATGGCCCAAAGTCTTTTTACATTTCAAAGTTTCTAAGTGTCTTTGATACACATTGTACAATTTTATTTACATCACACAATTTTATTTTTAGATTCATCTACTACACATGGGTAGATAATGATGGAGTAATGGTCTAACTGACTTCTTGAGCCACCTACATGAGAGGGTTGGACACACCATTAGTCCAATCCAAGTTATTAATAGATCATGATCCACCAAGTAGGGGTGGGAAATGATTTATTCAAAAATGGATTGAGTTATTGAGACACCCACACATGGGTATTGATCAAGACATTAGCTTAGTCTAAATAATTTATTGATTGATCACTATCAACATGCACACACATAGGATTCCAACAAGTTTATGCATTGGTTCAAATACCCAATGAGGTATACTCATTCCTTTCCTCTCTCTTATATATTTACTTAGTTTTTTCTTTTACATTTGATATCTCTTAAGTAAGGACTGATCTATACATGTTTCATTTATAGGACATATAATTGAACACACTTCACAGACATAGGCATAGATTCAAAGGTTTTACCTCTTACGTAAGTCTAGGTACACTTTTTTCCTTTATCATAGTCATTTTATTTTGTTTAATTTATATAATAAAGGGTGGGTAAATTTAATCATGTAAAAATGATAGTTGAGTGCTACTTGAGACCACTCATCCCTAGCTTAGACATAGACCTATCTTAGTGCTTGATTTGACACTTATCCTATTAAGAAAATTTAGTATGAAATTTATTAATATTATAAATATATGAAATGAATAAATAAAGACTAAAATATATCTCTTGTGAAAGAGTTCTAAGGAGAATTTGAGAGATTCCAGGAGAGGTTGAGAGATAAAAGGATGAGGATAATATTGATTCTTCATTTTGAGGATCATTTCTTCCTATTTTTTTTACTCCCATATTGTTAATGATATATGAAATATAATATATGATATGGTGTGATTACTTTACAAATACTATTTAATTATGTTCATCTCTATGGTTATTATATGCAAACTATAAATAACCTCTTTACCTAGTATCAAAATGGGTGAGATTGTGGAAGGATGTGCTTGGATATGCTAAAAAGGATTTAAGGACAATCATATGTTTTTTGTAATTACTAAATGAGACCTAAGAAGATTTATTTTCTAAGTAATTATGCATTATATTGTATCATGCCAATGTGTATCTTGGAGCATAAAATATTGACCTAAAATGGAAGCAAGAACATCTATGCACACAGTCCGTACTCTCACAACTATCAAACTATGTATTATTTCAAGGTCTATTGATTTAATTTAAGAAAAAAAATTATTTGATGTGTCAAAGTATGGATTATTTAGTTTTATCCATATTAGTATATATATCTTATTAACAAATGAGTCAAAATTTAATGTATCATTTGTCAAAACAAAAAGTCTTGTCCATTAATTTAGTTTTATATGTCTAGTTTTAATTACCAAGTTTAGTCATGTGCCATGAGTCAAAATATTAAAAATTAATTAAAGATTACTTTTTCAAAAGTTTTCTTAATGTTCATATTCATTATTTAGTTGTGTCAAAAATTAAAAAAATTCAAGTGTCATTTTTTTTTGAAAGTCCATTTTCTATTTGTGTCAAGTTATAAATTAAGGTCAGAGTTAAAATTATTTTTGTCAAATAGAACTTTTGTCATTGTTACATCAATTATAAATTATAAATATACACATTTTCACTTGAACACAACATCTAAATTATGTGAGGTCAAAATGGACAATGTAAATTATATAGAAAAAATTGAAGGCAAATATTTTCATACCTAGAAATTTAGAACACAATTGCATTTAATGTACAAAGACTTGTACGAACTTATAAGTGGTAAAATACCAAAATTTACTAATGTATATTAAGCCATCATGTAGGAAAATAGGGATTGAAAAGCCCTGGAAATTGTTTATCTCAGGTTATCTGATGCATACTTGCATCACATAAACCTCTCAAAGAAACATTGAAAAAGCATTTAGGGTCACAAATAAGAAGTGATAAAGTGACCTTGAATCATAAGATAAAAACAAATCCATTTTGATGACAAGGAACATAGATCTAATATTTGAAGGAAATGTTCTCTTTGTCATTATTGTAGAAAACCTGAACATGGTGTTAAATATTATACACAAAGAGCACAAGATCTCCTTGAAGGGAAACTATAAGAGAAGGCTCTCGTTTATGAAGAGAGATATGAAGAAAGTGATTGGAAAGTGAAAACTACGTTTTAAAATGAATCAATGATAAATAATTATTTGGTCAAAATAGTGATGAAGACTATCTATACTAGATAACTACACTAGAGGCTGGAAGAAAAAGGAGGATGGAACACACTTGTAACTCTCATTATCCACTAATGATGGGGTACTATTTTATAATAGTGTCACTTTCTATTTTGATAATGTTTCCTTTGGTATGAAACAAGTATAGGAGTGTATCCCTATTCATGTAATTTCCAAATGTAATCCCCTAAAAAGTGTGATAGGATAGGATATTCAGACCATCAATACTAAATTAGGAGATGTTATTGATAAAATTAGCTTGTAGGAGTGTTCCCACTACTTTTTTTATTGGATTAGTCTATATTCCTATATTTGGTTAATTTTTGCATGGTTGGTGGTTGATGCATGTTCCCACCATGGAGGAGGTTCCCATGATTGATATTGTTCCCATTTTCTGGTTGATTGGTTCTCACAATCAATGTTGAAGGAAGTAACGCATAGTAAGATCAAGACATGTGTATGTTGTTTAGATAGAGGATGGTATTTATCCCCTTGTTCATACTATGGGGGTTGGATAACATTAAGTAAATTTAGTATAAACTTTATTGATATTGTAAATATATGCAATGAATAAGTAAAGATCATATTATTTCTCTAGTAAAAGAGCTTATAGAGAATATGTGAGATTTTGGGAGAGGTTTAGAGATAAAGGGATGAAGATAGTATTGACTCCTCATTATGAAGATAATTTACTCCTATTTATTTATACTCTTATATTATGAATGATATATGAAATATAATATATGTTTTGGTGTTATTATTTTATAAATATGAGTTAATTATATTTGGCTCTATGATTATTATATGTAGTCTCTGATTAACCTCTTTATATCTAGCCTTTGTGTGGGACACGTGTGTCCTTAAACATCCTTAAATTAGTCCCAAACCCTCAATTTAGCATCCTATCCCCTAGTGTCTTAGGTTATACCACCTAGACACTAGCACCATAATTTAGACAATATCGCCAATGGAGCTAGTGTCCCAGTTTGGGTGTTATTTTCTTTATCTAGCCTTTGGCCACCAGCATATATGTTTTCAAATTAATGACCATGTAGGGTAATCATGGACCTATTTTAATACTTGCACAAGCACTATAATAATATATACATGAATTTTATCACTTTATTCACTTGATGGAAATGAGGTGTAAATAACACATATTTTAACTTAGAAAATGTTGTACATAATCAAGATTATTAATCCTTATTCTACCCTAATTCTAATATAGCCATATACAAAATTTAAAATCTCATATTACTCATATTTTTAGTCTCAAACACACTTATAGAAATCAACATGGCATTCATATTAGCTTCACTTGCACTTGTACCAGCACTTAAGCGGGTTTAACTACAACAAGCTTGATCCATCCGTGGAGTATTGGTATGTAAGCAATTCTCATCATAGTGGGGAATTAAGTATATCCATCCCACCATAATAACATCACACTTTAATAATTATGCCAATCAGATGCCATTACAAAATGGAGGTCTAGGGTTTCCCTGTAAAATTAGTCTAAACAATTCATCGATACGGAATCATAACTCATCCAAAAAAGAATAGTCTTGTAAGACTCAGAGATAGGTGTACCTAGAAGCTTAGAATAATTATACATAAAAGACACCCAAAATGAGGACATTATCACCATTGGTGTTATTGTCTAGTTAGGGCACTACTATCTAGGAAGGGTTTTGATACCTAGATCTTGTCCACCATACTTAGATAAACTCTTGTCCTAGTTTGTATTCCCCAGATATCCCATCTCATTCAATTTCAATCTAACTAGTTATTTAGATTATTTATTTCTATTTTTATATTGGTCAAACTAGGTCAATTCTATTACAAATTAATTGATATATTTATTGTATATTTCTACCTTGATTTAATATACTCAGGCCATTTAATAACTTAGGGATTAAACTCTATAACCCTAAAATGTTAATTCATAAATAGACCTTTTAATACAATATATTCCACCTCCAACCTTAGTGCACATGAAAAATTATCCATTATACACTAAGACTTTATCCAACAATAAAAGATAGGATAGTGCATTTTTCATATCTATTGGAGGATGTAGGAATGTACCAAGCTCAATAACCCCAAAAATAAATTCAAGAGATGATCTAGAAAGTGAAGAGGCTAAAGAAGACTCTCACTAACCCTTTATCTTATATGAATAATGGTGTTGCACATAAATGTACCATTTTTGAATCATCCTCTTCAGAATATTCATGATCAGTTATAATTTTTGAGTCACTAACCCCTATGAAAGGGATTGAAGAGACCAACTAGCCATAGCCTGAGCACCAAGCCAATCAAATAGATGTTTCAACATAAGAAAATGATACTAGAGAGAAATATGAAAACGTAAAGGAAAAAATGAGGCTAAAAATAAGGCAAGAAAAGTGGAGAAAAATAAAAAGGAAGAGTAAAATTACAAGGCTATTCAGTGAGAACAACAAAAAAAAATAGCAAGTTGACGAGGAGGAGGGTAAGAAACAATCTAAAAAACTTGAGGTAAAAAAAAGAGATAAAGAATTAGAGGAAAATAAGAAAGAATAAAAATAAGTAACAAGGAAGAATTAATAAAATTAAAATCAAGAAGCATAGGAAATGCAACAAAATAAAGATAAATCAGTATTAGTCACCAAGGCTCAAGAGGAGTAAAAGGCTAAAGAAGCGTTACACACCCAAGAGGAGAAAACTGAGATTCAATCAAAAGAGTAGACTAAAAATGATAAGGTTGGTGAAGAAGACAAAGATAACATTGAGTAAGAGGAAAAATCTAAGGATGAAATGGATGTAAAGCTAAGGCTAAGGTATTAGTTAAGGCTAATGTTGAAGCAGGGGCTAAAGATATGGCTAAGAGAAAAGCAAAAGACTAGGAAGAAGCATAACACACAACACAATAGGATGTTGTGATAAAATAGGTGAATGACACCACAAATATGGTGGAAACAACTGAGATTCAAAATCTAATGCCCACATCTCAATGCTAAAAATCTACTCAAATTTGTGCACAAGAAGATGCCTCTCAAATCAAGCCTCAAATAACTAACCAATGGATATGGGATGTGGTTGCAAAATATACCTATCGCATAAAATTTTATCTTCCCATGGAAAAAATCAAGAAGGATCTTGTGATGACTGTAACTTTATCCCTGGTTTTGGTTACAATAACACACAAAGAAATTTTATATGTTTCCCATTATTCCCTTGCTAAAAAAATCAAATGTGCATTTGCATTTCATGAATTCATTAGGTATAAAGATTTATATTTGGATAAAGAAGTCTTACAGTTATAATAAGACAATGTAGATATATATATTTCATTCACTAATGTTCCCCAACTCATTAATAACACTTTACCTACATTGGTCACCCAAGCCCTGGGTGACCAAATCATGCTAGAAGAAAATCATTTTTAGCCATCTTGTCATAGATGAAAAAGGACTGGATTGGTATGTAGAAGTTGCAAGTACTTCATAGTCAATAGAAGAACATCAAAGTAGAGACAAAGGTAATATGTGATCTCTTGGAAGAATATTATAAAGTATTGGATATGGCTACAATCCTAGATAATAAAAATATCTAAAGGCATGCCTAATTGGAAATAATAGCTCACCAATTCATTATTTGAGGTGAAGATAGAGTTTGATAGGTAGAAAAATCCAAATATTTTATAGAAAATCAACTAGCTACCTTTGCATAAATGGATATCATAGTTAATAAATTTATTGAATCATATGATAATGTCATTTAGAAGGTATAGACCTAGAAAAATGAGATTTTATGCAACAAATTTTTGGGCATTCAAATGCAGATGCATGTAAATCACTAAAAGGATATCTCCCAAGATATCTACGTCAAAATGTGAAATTCTAGGTGACTCATCACCATCACAAAAGAACATATTGATAATTTGATGGTGACCCAAGTCCCACTACTCACATTACTAGCTATAGTGTAGGTGAGTTTCACTAACTAGAAAATGTTCAAGTAAGATTTATCACATTTGGATATCTCCATCACACAACTCATTAAATAACCCTAATTTATTCCTCCTACATAACTTCAACATGATATCCATTAGAGAAAGACTATCTCAAGTTCCCATTTAATGATCTAATAATAGAAAAAAAAATTCTAATAGATTCTGTAGCACCAATTTATTTTTACACACCTCAAGTAGAATCAACATCACAACAAACTCATACACAACCAAATTACAACATCCCACCACCTACTCATTAAGTACTCCATGCATTTAAAATTTTGCAATTTAAAAAAAAAATTATACACTCCAGTAGGATGACCTTAAGCATTGATATCAAGGCTAGCATGGTTGATAACATATAAATGGAAGCCACTTTGTTAAGCTAATCTATTAAAAATGCATAAGGGTGGTAGGCTAGTGTGCTATTGAAAACTCAAAAGGAAATATAAGTAGAGTTCAAGGAGTAAAAACAAATTAAAAAAAAAAACTTTAATGATAATAATATTTTTTAATTATAATTAATTTCCTCAGCATAGTAAAATATTTCAAACATTATTTCATGGCACATTTTCTATGACTTTGTCTTGGGATGAGATACATGTATAAGTCCAAGAAAGTGTTAGGAATAGAATACATTTAAAAAAAACATAGATTGTAATTAGTGGACATATTTGAGACTGATTCTAATTTGGTTTTTATATGTATTCATCTCTTCAAAAGCATAAGAATAGTCTACATAATGTGAAGAGTCTTTCCTTTAGAAGTAGTGAAAGGTTACAATATGAAGTGATAATACTTTGTAAAAATATATATTTGGCACTCAGTTATATTTTGAAATGGTTCCATTATGATAGAGATTAATATACATTTTTAAAATAGTTTTCCTTAAATGTCTTTTGTGGTTGTTCTATCTACAAAAATTTCTCTATTTTTTGAAATCTATTAGTCATGTAGATTCCTCGAATATTCTTTATCTAATAATCTTATGTTTTTTGCATCTCTATTTATATTTTAGTTAATTAATTTATAAGATAAATATAAAATATGGTATGTTTTATTATTTTATATCTTATATCATAACTATCCCTATATTATCATATGTTTGTATAGGTTTTCCAAGAACCTATGCTAACAGAACAACAACTATAACTAGTTTTGTAGAGGTTAAAACAACATAATTTATTTGGAAAGTTATCAAAATGTATTTTATTCCAGCCTAAAGTCCATTATAAGGAATATCATTTATAAAAATAAAATTATTATTATTTGTATGTATAATATCAAATTAAGACATGAGTGGCCTCTTACTAGTGTGCATGAAGTACACAATTTTATGGGCTTGGCAGGTTACTACCTTAGGTTTCTAGAATTTTATTTTAGTATAGCAAAGGAAAGAAATAAATATGGTCACCCCTATATGAAGAGGCATTTTTGATGTTGACTATAGCATCCATACTTGTTGTACCAGATCCAAATTGTAATTTTGAAGTTTGGGCAGATGCTTCCAAGGAATGTTTGGTCAAAAATTTTATCCAAGAAGAAAATGTGGTTACTTATGACTCAGTGAAGATCAAGGAGCATGAACATAACTATCCTAAACATGACAAGGATATTTATTCCATAGTTCATGTATTGAAACATTAGAATCATTTTCTATTAAGAAAACAATTCAAGGTGATGTCGAATCACCACCACCTAAAAAAAATATTTTCTTAGGACGATAAGAATGCACACCTACATATATGTATGGATTTTTTTAGGAAAATTGACATGGAAATTTATATGTCAAAGGCAAACAAAATCATGTTGTTGATGTAATTAGTTGATGCACATACCTTTTCTTTTATTTCTATTATGATGTCTGATTTTAGAAATGCTATGTTAAAACAACTTTTAGATATATATTTCCATGAGATAAAAACATTTTTAGTTATTGATCTTGTATCAAAGTGTTTTGATAATTTTTATATGGAAAGTGATGCCCTATTAAGGTAAAAAAGCATAATTTATGTGACATAAAGTGTATACTTCTATAGTCAAGTTTTTAAATATGTGCATATAAAACATCATTATGCTCATCCTAGTGTCACTAATATGACACATGAATTAAAAAAGTACTATGTTTGGCTTATAATGAAACATGATGTGGTTAATTTCATAGCCAAATGCTTAGAATGATAGTAAGTTAAGGTTGATAATTTTCATCCTAGAGATTTTTGTACCCACATGAAGTACCAAAAGATGATTGGGATACAATATCACTTGATTCATTTTTAAGCTACCTAAATCATAAAGAAAACATGAAATAATTATGGTTTTTATTAACAAATTGACTAAGACATGTCATTCTATTATTGGAAGTCTAATGAGAGGTGAGATAGAATGATGGGCTACAGCGTGTGCAGGTCGCAGCTGAGCTAGGGTAGTTGTGCCCTAGCCTATTCAAAGCAGTGGGTTGGTGTGCACAGGTGTAGTTTAGGGGAGCGAGGGAGTGATGAAGGGCTGAGGCGTTAGGTAGAGGCATTGCAGGGTCATGCTAGACCAAGGAGGGTGTGATCATGGCTCAAC
The DNA here is from genome assembly GCA_037957365.1 of Torreya grandis. Classification (NCBI taxonomy): domain Eukaryota; kingdom Viridiplantae; phylum Streptophyta; class Pinopsida; order Cupressales; family Taxaceae; genus Torreya; species Torreya grandis. The sequence continues at coordinate 740,661 of JARHVA010006173.1, forward strand.
AGAAGCCTTTAAAAAATATGCTTGGAAAAAGTTTTAGTGTAGCTATGGGCATGAACAGGTAGGAGTAGCAAGGTAAAATAGTAGGTCAGGAGTTTTCTTCCCAGAATCCAAGAGCAATGGAATGGAGCTTATCTAGGGGATCTAGGATTATGAAAATTAATGGTTTCCTGGAGAAATGCAAGGAATGACCTAAACTGGTAATTCCTTTTGATATGATTTTAGAGGATGTGGAATATTATTCCAAGCATTCTTTGTATTGCAAGTTTTTGGGTCTAAAAGTTTCCCTTCAATTTTTGGAGGGTTGGGCCAGGCCAGTGTGGGAGCCAGAGGGAGAAATGGAGGTCACGTTATTGGTAAATAACTACTTCATGGTAACATTTGTATGCCTGGCTGACAGAAATAGGGTTTTTGAGGGAGGGCCATACTTTTACAATTAGGTCAGACTTTTTGTTAAACCTTGGCATGCTGGGTTTAATCCTTCTGAGGAATTACCAACTCGGGTTCTAATATGGGTTAGGCTCCCTAGACTTCCTATTGAATGATGTCATGAGGATGTTCTCCTGATGTTAGCTTTGATGCTTGGAAGGCTGGTGGGGTCTTTAACTTAGACTTTAGGTAAGAAAGTCATGACTTTTGCCTACATTTGTGTGGAAATTGATTTGACCAAACCATTTCCTGATGCATTGGAGATGAGTGCGGGTTCAAACTCCTGGGCACAAAAATTGGACTATGAAACCCTTCCCTTTAGGTATCACCTTTGCCATGAGTATGGACACCTGGTGCGCAGATGTCTGAAGGCTAAGCCAATGGAACAACATCCCTAACTACCACCTAGTAGCATTACCAGCATTGATAAAGGGAAGAAATTAGGGGTTAGGGAGAGCAAGGATGCTAAAGGTTTTATACAGGTGAAAGCTCAAAGCTATAATAAGGGCTAGAAGAGGACCCTTAGGGAGAGGCAGGATGATGATTCTTTCAATAGGTTTGAAATCTTGAACAAATTGGGTAGCAATAAGTAAATCTAGGATTAATGAGTGTGGAGCAGTTTATGGGAGGTTCAGTACCAGCGACTAATTCAGCCAATCTTCTAGTGGTTCTTTACAAAGAGTCAACCTTACCCATGGCTATTGAGGGGCAGATAGAGGAATTCAAGGGAGGTGACAGATAGGGACCTGGAATAGAATGGAGAGGACCTGTACCCTTTGGCAAGGGTTGTGAGGATAGAAGTAGATAAGAAAGGAAAATCTTCTCCTCACCTAGGTATTCTCCAAAGGTAGGGAAAGAAGGGAACATAAAAAAAAAGTGCTAAAGTGGGGCACAAAAAGGACACAGATAGAATCAAGATGATTGGGGAGACCTTGGTGGAGTCTGGTGTGGTGAAGACCTTAAACTCGCACTTCTTAACTCCTCTGAAATGATCTTTATCTGGTGGAATGTAAGGGGATTGAACAAGGATCCCAGACAAAAGGTTGTTGGGAATTAGTTAGATGTCAAGTACCTGATATTCTCTTTCTTCAAGAAATGAAAGTTTCTATGGATGATATGAGGAATATTGTACCTAAGTTATGGAGGTATGGTTCATGGCAGTGCATTGGAGCTCATGGATCTTCAAGGGGCATGGCTTGTTTCTGGAATCCATGCAAGATCCAACCTGTATCCTGGATTTCCTTTAAATCCTCTTTATTTATGGTGGTTTCATGTATTGAGTCGGGTGAATTAGTCCTTTTTTCTAATGTTTATGCTCTTACAAATTTCTAAGGTAAACTTCTTGTTTGGAAAAACATCCATTTTCTTCGTCAATTATTTCCCTATTTGCCTTGGATTGTGGCGAGAGACTTTAATGTTATTCTTGAATTAATGGAGAAGAGAGGAGGTAATGCACAACTGGAACCTTCTTTCCTCCTACTCTAGGATAATATTGAGGCACTCAATTTAGTGGATATCAAGCTAGTTAATAGATGTTTTCCCTAGAATAATCGAAGAGTGGGGGATAGGTGCATTATGGAACATATAGATAGATTCATGACCTCTTGTTACTGGGTGGGGGGTTTGTGGTCTTCCTACCTTGAGATTCTTGATTGGAGGGGCTTAGACCACTGGCCAATAAAATTGGTCATTTCTTCTACCCATGAGCCTCTGAAGGTGCCTTTCAAGTTTTAGCTTATGTGGTTTAGGGACCTGGACCTATTTGGATGAGTGGCGGATTGGTGGAGGAGGGGAAGGCCAGTTGTAAGAATAGAAATGTATACTCTTGTTAAGCATCTCCAATTTGTCAAGTGCCAGCTCAAAAACTAGAAAAAATAAAGTTTTGGGAACATTTTCTAAAAGAAAAATGAGGCATAGATGGAGCTGAATGTCATTACTAGAACCATTCAAGATGAGGGAATGACTGAGGTTTTGATGAGGGAGGAAACTAGGGCCTTAAAAGCTTTAGAGGAATGGGAACTAAGGGAGGAAATATTTTGGAAATAAAAGGCTTGTATCAAATGGCTTAGAGAAGGGGATAAGAACACAACCTTCTTCAATTAGGTTCGGGCTAGACAACATGGCATGGGGATTACTTCTTTGGTTTTGGATAGTGGGGAGATTATTTCTTCTACATAGGGTATCATTAATGAGGTTATCTAGTATTTTGCTTCATTATTCAAGTAGGAAGCGCAGGGGGACTCGACTAAAGAGGTCCAGATTCTGTCTTGTATTCCCTCTTTAGTGACCAGGGATATACATGAGAATTTGATGAAGGATATATCCTTGGAGGAGTTAAGGAGGATAGTCTTTATGATGCAGAAAGGAAAGGCACCTGGTCTAGATGGCTTCCTAATTGAGTTCTTCCAGGAATTTTGAGAAATCACTTAATTTGACCTCTTAGCTATTATTCAAGAATCCTAGAGGAACAAGCAAACGCTTTAGGCTTTAAGCTCCACCTTCCTGGATCTCATTCCTAAGGGTCCAAGGGCCGATAGGCTGAGTCTTTTTAGGCCCATTTCTCTCTGCAATGTCACTTATAAAATTATTTCTAAGCTGATCACTGAGAGGTTAAAAAAGTGGCTGCTTGCACTTATCTCAGAAGAGAAAGGGGGCTTTGTGGATGGCTGGCAGATTATTGATGGGGTGGTGATGGCTACTGATACTATACATTCCATGACCCAATCCAATGACAAGGCGATGTCTATCAAGCTAGATATGTCAAAGGCCTATGATAGAGTTTAGTGGTCCTTCCTCTAGAAGGTCTTGAGTGCCTTTGGTTTTGTAGAGGATTGGATTCGTTGGGTTTTGAGTTGTGTGAAATCGACCTCCTTTTCATTTTTGATTAATGGTGAGCACTCTAATCTCTTTGGGGCTTCTCATGGATTGAGGCAAGGCAACCCTCTTTCTCCTTACTTGTTTCTTCTATTGGCAGAAGGCTTGGGTCGATTGATTAAAAGAAATGTGGGTGATGGTGTTATTCAGGGTTGGCAGTGGGGAGGGGAAATCCCTGTACAATCCCATCTCTAGTTTGTGGATGATGTGGCTTTGATGGGTAGGGATATTATTAAGGAGGCATCTAACATATGCAAGAGCCTAGATGTTTACCTTGCAGCCTCTGGATAAGTAATTAATGAGGACAAATTGTTTATTTTTTTCATTAACACTCCTCTAGCCATATAGTGAAGAATGGCTCTTATCCTCAGGTTCTAAATTGGGAGTCTCCCACTACTTTATCTTAGGATTCCTATCTCTATTGGATAGATGGCTAAGGATTCATGGCAGGTGATCCTAGAGAAATTCTAGGACAAGGTGAATCATTGGACCCACTGTTGGTTATCCTTTGCGGGTCAAGTTCAACTAATTCAATTAGTGGTGCAAGCTCTTCCTATTTATAGGTGTATGATCTAGGTGGTGCCGATGAGATTTGTTAAGGACTTGGACTCCTTAACAAGACAATTTTTATGGGCTAGGAATTTATCTTTAACCAATTGGAGCCTAATTAAGTGGGAGACAGTTTGCAACCCAAAGAGGTTTGGCAGGATGGGATTATGGTAGTCTATGTTATTTGGTACTGATTTGGCTACCAAACTATACTAGTGTTAATGTGTGGAGCAAAATCAGCTATGGGATAGAGTTTTGTCCCACAAGTATTTTTTTGGGATTCCCCAGAGGGATATTACATAGTATGATTTGGTTGGTAAAGGCTCGGCAATTTGGACAACTCTCAAGAAAGGAGCCACGCTAATTAAGAGGGGTCTTTTTTGGATATGCAAGAGTGGGGTGGAGGTCCATTTTTGGCATGACTCGTGGGACAGTTTCCCTCTTATAATTTGCCAATATCCTCAGCTAAGTACTTTGGCCTAGAGGTTTTGTGAAGCTGGCTAGAAAAGGGTGTGCGACTTTAAATTCCTTTCCTTTCAGGGGTAGGTGGCAGTTGCCAGATGGAAGTCCTCAGAAGAGTGGCCAATTCTTGGCTTGGAGGCAGAGTGCATGAACCTATAGAATATTCTATCCCAACGTAGTTACAATGCACTTATAAATAGTGATGTGTTAGCTTGGTCCCCAAATCCCAAGGGGAAGTATACAGTGTCCTATGGCTATTAGGAATTGATTTTCCAGCAGTATGAGGATAGAGGGGAAGTTCAGTGGTGTAAGAAAGTTTGGAATGGTTTCTCGTGGCTGAAGTGTAACTATTTTCCATGGACTTTAGTGTGGAATAGATGTTTGACATGGGACAATATTCAGAAGTGGGGATTTGCTGGTCCTTTGAGGTGTGTGCTCTGCAATAGAGAGGAGGAAAACTCCTCTCACATTTTCTTTCACTGTCCCTTCACTCTTCAATTGTGGCACTTTTGGTGGGACGTGTGGCGATGCCAGTGCATCCACACTGTCTCTTTGGTAGATTTTTGGTCTAGAGTGGGCCATCCCCCTTCTTCAACTTCCTTCTTGTAGGATGCGTGTTACGCTAGCCCTATTTTTCTACTTTGGCAAGTTTGGCTGGAAAGAAACCAAAGGATTTTTGAGGAAAAATTGGTGACTCAGTAGGTCTGGAGAAAAATTAAGGGAATGATCTAGGAATCTATTGAAGTGAAGAGTGAGGTTATGCTATCATTGAAAAAAGGGGATGCTGAGGTGCTGGAATGATTTGGCATAAGAGAGTTATCTCTAATCTTGGCTTGTGTCAGACGTGGTACACAGGGGTAGCAGAAAGTTCAACAGTTGGGAAGTGGACACCTCCACCTGTTGGGCTTTTGAAAATTAATATGGATGGGTCATCCAAGGGAAACCGAGGGGTGGCTGGGATTGGAGGGATTGTTAGGTATTTTTTGGGATCTATAGTTTTTATTTTATCAGCATATTAGGGAGTGCAGACGGTTAATAAGATGGAAGGTTTGGCTATCCTATATTCTTTGAGGAGAGCTTATGCTTTGGGTTGGAGGAGGGTGATCTACGAAGCTGATTCTCAGGTCCTGATTAACTTGATCTTGGAAAGGAAAATTTATGATGTGAGCTGGTAGTTGGCCATGATAGTGTAGTAGATTTTATAGGTGAGTTCTTGTATGGAGTCGGTATCCTATGCCCACATTCCATGGGATTGGAATAGGGCAGTTGATTGTTTGGCAAAATGGGCATCGAAAGAGGGAGAAGGCCGCAAGGTGGATGAATGGTAGCAGTTGCTTGGCGATTTATGTCAAGAACTGGAACCCATTTTTGTTAGAGATATTGGTGGAGCTGAGGTTTGAGGCTGTTGTTTTTGGTTTGCTTGTCTTTTGGGCTGTTTAGATGCTTTTGTAATCTAATGTTTTAAGTTTAATAAAGTTTTTACCCCCTTTTATTTAAAAAAAATTATTGGAAGTCTAACATATGATGTTTTTTTATTTTAAATAATAATTGTTTAATAATTTATTTGGTTGCATCGCATGCTATAAGTAATTATTTCAAACTAGGATAAATTGAAAATGTTAAGGTTTTGGTAGACTTTGACAACAAGCCTCTAAACTTACTTGAATTTTAATTCTACATACCACCTAGAAACATATGGTCAAATTGGCAAGTTAAACCAAGTAGTGAAAGACATGCTATGAATGCATGTGATGGACCAATATTAAAAATTGGAATAGTACCTTCATTTGGTTTAATTTTCTTATAATAACATTTGTTCATTCTATGATGAAAATGGCTCCTTTTGAAGATCTGTATGGGTTTAAAAGTAGAAATCTATTAATTAGATAACTTGGAAAATGGATTTTTTATTGGGCCTAATAAACTATAATATTATGATATCAATATGAAAATTTTTATTTAAAATATACAAAAACTATTTGATAGATAAAAGATTTATGCAGATATGAAAATAAACCCCTAAGAATTCAATTTAGGTAATAAGGTTTTTTTGAGAGTTAGACTACATAAAAGTTTTATAAAGTTTGTAAAATCATTTAATTTTATCTCTATTTATATTGGACACATGTATGTTTTTAAAAATATCATTCATGTAGCATATCGATTGGCCCTTCCTCCTCCTCTATCTATGATTCATGATGTTTTCCATGTTGCCTTATAAAGTAAATTTATGATACCACTCACATTTTGGATTGGAAAAACCTATAGTTTATGAAAGAGGAGAAATTAACATTGAAACCCATGAGTTTCCTATACCATCATGTTATTAAATTATGAAACATGGACATACAATAATTATTCTTCCAATTAAACCTGCTTAGTTAAAGAAGTGATACTTTATAAGATTATTGGTTTTCTAGATAAAATTATGTTCATTTATTTTCATAGTCATTAGGATGGATCCTCTTTATGAGGTAGTGGATGTCATGACCTCATTTTGAATTTATCTCAATTTTTTTTGTTGTTATCAAGTTATTGGAAATTATTTTACTATGATATGTTGTTATGACCTATTTTAGTTTGATCAGATTATTGATGGATTTCACACATTATGATATATGTGGAGATGCCTTTGGTACATGGTTGTATTTGAATGGTTTAATTTTAGTTGATCATTTAATTAATTATGCAGTTATGTTTATTTAGATAATTATTGGATGGATATTATTGATTTCATATTTGGTGATTGTATGATTTTATAATGAGCTAGCCTTGATCCAGAATTGGGATAATAAATCTATGAAATAGTTGTTAATACCTAATGAAATAATAAGTTATTTTTCAAAAGATACCATGGTTATTGTAGTTTAATTTTTTATCATCTTAATCTTGCTCAATTTTTATGCTTGACAATATTGTTTATGTTTAGTTATTTATTTTTTAATGAGCTTCTTGTGAAGGATGAAATTAGTGTTGCTTTATTAGACTTGTCAAAAAGATATCTTGTGTCTACCTAGGCATTAACGGTATAAATAATAGTCATGTTTTGATGCTATGAATGACTGGTTAGGTTTTGGATATGACCTCATCAAATTTTTATAATTATTTCAACTTGTATTATCACATTTATGTGTTTTCTAGTTGTGCTTGTTGTTTCCACCAAGTGATTTGATTTGGCATGGTTACTTGGACTCTATAATGTGATTATTTGCTTGGAATATGTTATGAGTTAATGTTTATTAAACTAATTAAGTTTTTATAACCTATTTGAAATACTCACTTGGATATTATTCCATGAGTCCCTTCGTGACCTATGATAGTGACTTATGTTAGAGGTTATTTTAATTGGTCATATTCTTGAATTAATCGTGATGTTCGAGGAGTTTGTATTTGGGAAGATTAACATGATGGAAAGATTTGACTTAGGTTTTTATTGATTATGTTGAGGATGTATTTGGATTTTGTGGAAAATAATATTATCATTTTACTTACAATAAATATGGATTGAGTGAATAGTACTCACCATCAAGTAGAGGGGTCATTTTTATATCTTGACTTGGCATGTGTAGTAGCTATTTATTTCATTAAGTGGTTATTTCCATACATGGAGGATACTTTATTCACCACTTGAAACTTGGGTAACATGAAAAATATAGATTTATGGTTCCATTCCATAGCTACTAGAGTTTTGGTGGTGGATGTTACTATTGACTTGTATAAGAAGGAATAAGAAAATTGGGTGATATGTGGAAAAGGGGGCACACATGAGTTTTATTTTTTGGTTTCTTATTGTTATTTTCAAAGGTAAAAGTGTTTTTAATGCTTAGAAAAAGTAATTAAAGCCTTTGGTTTTTAATGTCTCAATTACAATAACATTGGAAACAATATGGAAGCATTTTAGTATTTTTTTATGCTTCTAGATTTTTGTTATGCATATTGTAATCAAAGTCATTATGAATTTTATGATGTAACACTATGTATTATTTTTTAATTTGAATGAATCTTTGAACTAGGTATTTGTTTTTATTATTTTAAAACCCTACAATGCGGTTTCACCCATATGGTTTCCACTTGAAATAATTTTGTATTATGGTAGTATTTTAATGGGAAATGATAGGGTATAACTAAGATTGTCACTATTTTTATTATGTTAGATGCATCATTTTTTATGGGTATGGTTTTATTTGAAAACTCATATTTTATTTTACCTAGCCATAACCTTGTGAGTTAGTTCCCCATCATACCAATGGGGGGATCATGGGCCTGTTCAAAAGGGTTTTACTTTCCTATTTATGGATAGATTTGGACATTGGAAGTATTATATAATATTGAATTTACAATTTTGTCTATTTTGTAAACTATGTTACATACCTAGATTTTTATACTCAAATCTTATATTGGAATGTATGTTAATGGAATGTTCATCATTATTAGTGTATCACTTATTTCTTGAGATTTGTTAAATAATTTTAATAGTTCATGCATATGTAGATTATTAATCATAACAATGTGGATATCTCATACTTATGTTGTTGTGCATGTAACTTGTCTAATGACTCAATCACTACATAATGAATAGATGGTTTTGAAGATGACTATGATTCTTGTAATTGAATACATATGCATGATACTTGTGTTTTGAATGTTAATAGAAATAAGTGAGATTATCCTTATTAAAAGGTTTATTTTTAATGCTTTGGATATTTTAATTTGTATGTGATGGGAAATTTTGTAATATATTGAATGACATTCTTATTTAGCATTAAGTTGAGCAAGAATCTGAATGCAATATGTGATGGATTGTTATATTTTTTTCATGACTTATCATTTTTCACTTTTGATTCTGAATTAGGGATTCAAGAATGATATGGATTTAGAGGCTTATTTTTTAAAATTTATTATGTTATGGTCCATTAACTATAGATTAATCTTATGCTTTATCTAGTCAATATTTGTGATTGGTTTGTGATATATTTATTGATTAATGGGATTTAAACTTATATTAAGTATGATTAAATGTATTTTTAGTTCCTTATTTTTTTTTAAGAGTGACTCAAAATTTAATTGAATGTATTTTGGAAAGCCACATTTAAGATTTTTTTGTAGTATTTGAATTACTATGAAAGTTGGTAATAGTTTCGATGGAGATTGTGGATTCGTTCAATCACTTTTTTATATATAAATGTAACAATTCACATAATCTTGTAATATATGTGATTTATTTTATTTACCAATTGTCTGTAAACAAGCATAGACTTTTACTTAAATTTATAACTTGTTTTATGGAGTAAACTATTAAATTTAGTGACTGAATATGAAATCTATTAGTATTGTGATTCAATGAGAAAGTCAAGAATGATATTCAATTATGTAGTAGATATTTTTACTCTATTTTAATTATCATTAGTTAAGTATAATATATTAATTTGAATGCTTAAATTATAGTTGTTGAAATATTATGATTCTAAAAATGAAAAGGAAATATCAATGTTAGCTATAAAGTGATCTTAGTTGTTGGATTTTGAGCTATTCAAATTGATTAATTATTTAAACATTATAGTGAAGGTGACTCAAATGGATGAGTTTATTATTATAATTACATCCATGTACATTAATCAATTACATCAGAGATATGTTTGGAATTCTAATAGAAATAAGTTTGAAATGATGAATTATCTTATTGTAAGAATTGTTGGGTTCTAATTATATCTTTTTAATAATTAACTAGTTCCACATTGTCTTTATGATAACTTTATTTCTATGACATTTGAGTTGTATATCAATTTATAATGGTTTTATCATGTCAAAATGTTAAACAAAGTTATTACTAGCACATTTCTCTTTTACTTAGAATCATGTTGTTGTCGCTATTTAGGGTCAATAAGATTTTAGGTATTCTAATTTAATATAATAATTAAGTTATGAAGATTATGTCAGTAGATGTATAATATTATGTTAATGTTGTTTAAATATTAATTTATAAGTTAATAATGTAGTGGGATCCATGATCATGTAACTATAATATATGCAATATGACATATTGTGTTCAAAGAGAGAGTCTTTGTCATGTTTTTAATATCCTCCATTTTATTTTAAATCATCAAATATGACCCTAAATTTTTAACACTCAATAGTTAGATGGTTCTTAGAGGTAACATTTTAGTGGTTTCATAATGGAATTTATCATTACTAGTTGCATTAAATGGAATATGAATATGATAATTATTTTAAGATTTTTCCATGAAAATGAACTTAGACATGGATATCATTCAAAAGTTATAGTGACCCTAATATTTAATGTAATTGATTTGATTGGGTAACATTGTGCAGGTCTTATTTATATATATGAAATACATATGTAATCAAATTCTAAGATTTAATAGTATACTTCACCATTTAGCAAATGTATATTTGATTCATTGTGTAAATGAGGAATAACATCATTCTCAAGTACATGTTTACTATGAAATGAAAACTTGCTTAACTATCTTCTATTTTTAGAAGTAATATGCCAAAGTGTATTTTGGTTATTTAGCTTTAAAAGTGCAATTTAATCAAATTTTTATTAAGGTGGAATCTTTGGGAATAGTTATTTAAGTTATAATAGGTTATGCACTACACTTTCATGAAATATGAAATCTTATGAGAAAGATGACTCACACATGTATATGTATTTACGTCCAAATTTATAAGAGCACGTCATTACCCTTACACATCATGAATGTAATATATAGTGAGGGATTTAATCCTTTATTATAATGTCTACTAAATAATACCTATTCCTAAATGATTTATATTTTTAACTATTTTCCATTCATAATTGAGGTTAATTCCTCAAGTTTCTTCAATTATTCTATATAATCTATTATTGTTTTAAAAAAATGTGGGTTCATTACAATGCAGTTAGATGATTGTATAAATGAATATCAAATCAATTCAAAGGGCCCCAATGTGTTAGAATTTTTAACTTGGTCTATATTTATTATTTAATCTATTTTATTTTATTAAATTTTAAATTATAAAGTTAAGTTATAAACTATATAACTTCTAAGTAAACTAATTAACTTTAACTACAACTAACTAAAGTTAGTTGTAACTTGATTCATAACTATCTCATAGATAATTACTTTTAAATATATTAAAGACATATAACAAGGGAATAAACACACATGTATCAATATATCTTCTATGTTTTAAAGTTTTCAATCTTTCTTTCTTCTGTGAAAGCATCTATGAGATTGAATAATCAATTATAGATAGATAAAATAATGCCCTCTTTGATGGTGAAGTAATCTATTTGAATAATGTATGTATATTAAATTTTATTTATTCATTTATTCATAACTAATTATTTCAATATTGTCAAGTATTTATATCATTTTTATGATTAAACATATGCAGTCATATGCATAGAAATTTCTATACTTGACTTAAACAATAATAAGTACCTCATAGTTTGCAATAAATTTTTAATATTTTGATTGTTCTTTGATTCTATTCTGAACATATGTTTTTAATTAGATTATTTCAATTTTTTTATTAGTAAATTTATTATTTTTACGTAAGTCTATTATTTCTCCATGTCTCACAAATTTCTCTTATTTTATTTATATTTTTCTTTATTTCTTGTTCTAGTTATAATTTCATTTCTATTTTAGATAAATTATCCACATTCTCTTTTTGTTATTTATTTATATTTTTAGTTAGTTTTTATTTTTAATTTATAAATAATTTTCTTTGTTTAGTATAATTTTATGTATTCTAATTGTAATTTCCTTTATTCCTATTAATCTCTTTAGTTATAAGGTTAGATTGTTACTTAGTTTATGTTATTATTAGTATCTTTAGATTGGCATATTTGTTGTCTATTTACTATTTTAGTTTTCATAATTTAATATTTCCTAGTTTTTTTATTAGTTCTTAACTAATATTTATTTTTAAGTGTTAAATGAGTTTAATAGTTTTAGTCTTCATTTCCTTATTTTAGTTTATTTTTTGCTTCATTTCATCAATCATTAGGTTTCTTTCCCTTTTTTCACTTTAGTTTGTTTTGGACATTGTGGAATTAAGTGATTGATAAAGAGAGAAATTGATAAGAAATTACATAGATCAAAGATCTTATCTTCAAGAGATTATTTCATTCACAAGGTTTACTATGTTACATATGTTAGATTATATATTTATAATCTAATTCTAATGTTGTTATTGAATATTTATTTGATTTATAAAATATAATTATGCATAATTCAATGTTTAATTTTTTAAATTATTCATAGAATTATTAAAAATTTCTTATACACATTTTAGTATCAATTATTATTTTTTAGACCCCATGTGATTAAGCTAGTCTAATTCCATTTTGACTTTAATGATAGGTGAATTGGTTGATTCATTGACATAATAATTTTTACCATAAATAAATTGGTGATTTCTATGTGGAGTTATTTTAGAGATCTTATCTTTAATTTTTAATTTTTATTTTCTTCTATCAATCCTTCTTGTTTGTTTCATTCCTTCTTTCCCGGGATTATTGGTGGTTCCACTCCTATCATCCAAATTAAAATAGATATTATTGAGGATTAAGTAATATTGATTATAATACTAGATTTTTTACTTGATATAATAGACCTTATGATTTGCATCACATTAATCTGGTTTATTTTAATTGATATAATATTCCTTATGATTTGCATAACATTCTTGAGATTCTAGCCTAGGAAGTGGATGAAGTAGTGTATGAAATAGATTGGTACATTAATTTTACCCATCAAAATTAGTTTCATATTTAATAATAAAATCATCACATTTAATGAGAAAATGAATAAATTTTAACTAGTAATTTTCAACCTAGAACTCATTTTATTTCTAAATCTTTTTATTTTCACAAGTTTACTATCCCTATTTTTTATTTGATTGGGTAAAATACCTAGTTTTATTAGGACTAGGAACTATAGTTAATTTTTTTTTAAAATAGAGTATAAATCCCCAAAGGTCAAACAATAAAAAGAAACAACCACTAGCTAATTATCCCCATAAGAGGCAAAATAGAAGATAAAAATATGAAAAGAATAGTTTAGGAGGAGGATCCCTCTAATGGATCCTTCTATTCTTTAGTCTTCTTCTTTTGTTTAACCTACTTTTTCTTTGAAATTTTAGCCCCTATTATTTTACTAGATCTTTTAGTGTCATTTCTAGGTAGGATCATCCATGGTATTTTGAATGCATGTTCATATACTACAGTCTTCTTGATGGAAGTAGTGATGGGGATATAATGAAGATATGTCTCCACCACCATCATGTGTTCATTCATAGAGGTCCTATCCACCTTAGTATAATGGGTGAAACATTGGACTATTTTGGTGAAATAATGAATGAAATATTTACTATCCCTAATGACACTAATAAAACTATAGATTTAAACTAACCTAGTCGATTATAGGGACCTATTATAACTTCTAATAGAATATCTTTTAGAATAGAGATTTTGAGACCTAACTTCAAGTCTATATAAAAAAAGGGATGAAGCACACGTCATTGATAATGATTTTGATTCTGATGTAGATAATGAATAAGTTTTATTTAAGCATTAGAGTTATTTGAATTTCATTAATATTGGTACTCATCATGATAAAATACCTTCAGTTAAAGGACATAATGTCCCTAAATTCTTAGGAAGTCTTGGTGAGTCTTAGGAAGATCATTTATATGTTTTTAAGTTATTTTTTCATACTCTTGGTATTGTCATTAAAAAAATTATCTCTGAGTATTTTCATAAAATATTGAAGGTAATGCTTATCAAAACTTTTTTTTTATAAATTAAAGTTTTATTTCCATAAATATCTTAAAATATTTTACATATAACTAGAGGCCCATAAACTAGAACTTTATACATCATCAAGGTCCCAATTGATAACTAAATACTAGTGAAAGATCATAACATAATTAGCAAGAGTATAGTAATCAAATGTTATTCCTCCTATATATCTCCTTCTTCCTCAATCTGGTAGCAATTATGTTGTTTAATATTCTACACATAGTGTCAATTGTGCAAGTGGTCCTTGATATTCATGGTGTCCTCTATAATGCTTGACAGCATGTTTTGAACCCCATCAATATCATTCATATTTATCCTGAGTATGCACCCTTAATGCTTTAGTTCTTGATATTGGTTAGGTTATCATTTATGGCCTGTATAAGATTGAAATGGACCATCAAGAATTTCCTAAACCTCCTAGCTGAATACTCAAAATATTTTTGTTGCTTTATATTTTCCATGCTACATTTTTCCACCAAGTTTCTGATGCTTTTTATGGCCTCCTTGATAGCATTTGTTCTAGTAGTGATTTCCTTCAAGTTATTCACTACTCTATCTTCAACATTGAATCATATTTTATTTTTTACCATATCTGCCCCATTATCTAGACCATGTTATTAATATATCTCCTTTATATTTATAAGGAATTGATTTTTATATGTCCTTCATGAGATGGCCCAACCTTTCTCTTTACATTATCAATGTTGTCCTCTTTCTCTAGATCATTTAATACTTACCTTTTTATTTTTCCTATATCTATTGCCCACTCAATGTTATCCATATTTTTCCTTCTTGGAAGGTGGGTACAATGTCCATCTACTACCAATAGCATCCCCTCCTTCCTCATGGTTGTCACTATTTCTATTATTAGTCTTGGTTTCTATAAAATATCTTCTCACACTATAATCATCAACATCTCTATCTATATCTATAAGAATTAAATGATCAATAATAGAGGATTATTTTTTTTCATTTTCTCCCACTCTCCCTCACATTTTACCCTATGAATGCTGCTCTCTTTATGATTTGAACTTTCTTACTATCTCCTAGCCAAGCTATTCCATAACAAGTAAAAATAATTTCCAAGATATTAATTAAGATTGCTAATAATAGTCTCAAGACTTGGAGCAACACCATTGCTATTTCAATACCAATTACCCACCACTAAGACATTTTTACTAAATAGGGGTTGTCTTTGGTTAGAATTTTGCTTTATCTTGGGATTAAAAACATCCATTTCCATCTTATCATCTACCTTATTCTTCTGGTATATAAGGTTTTCCCTCTAACTACTTACTACTAGCCTTTCTTAACAATGCTAAAAATTTTAAATTCTCCCAACTTCTCCTTCCTCACTTTGAATAGAAACTTCCAAGTCATCGATCTATGTAGAGGTGGATTTTTACTAAACTATTGGCCTATTATCCTATGGTTACACCTATCAAAAATAACTCTATGAACATCATAATTTAAAATGGAAATCTTCCCATTATGTCTTTGCCTACCAAGAATTTTAATCTTTAAAAAAGAAAGCTTCCAACTGAGTTGGTGCATGCCAAAACTAGCTCTATAATTTTTGGCATTAAAGTTAGCAAGGTACCACCTTAATTGATGACATAAACTAATGCTAATCATGCTATCTTAAACATGATATTGCCACCTTGAATGGATGCCAATCATGCCATATTGGCCCTGCCATGTCACTTACTTAAGCCATGCGCATGACATCATTACTTTCCATCTATGTAATTTGGTGCCTAATTTATATATAGCCATTGTCTTTATGCTATGTATCTAACACCTAGATAACTCTACCATTATTTTATTATAATATTTTTTAATTCATTTAATTCTTCCTCTTCCATGACATTTTAAAAATTTCTTTTCTTTCCTTTTTTTCATGTTTGACTCCATAATTCTTAGTCTAATCAGTTGTGTCGTTCTCCTCATGAAGGGTATGGCTTAATTTTGATCCCTTAAGGTATTTACACAAGCAAAATTATTCTTATATCATCCCTTGTAATTACCAATTTAAATTCTTGTTTTCATTTTCCAAAGTCTTCATAATACTCTTTGAATCCCCTTAAATTTCTATGTTTGTAATTTTTTCCTCTATGGCCATCCTCAAGCCGATTACTAGTCCTTCAACTTTCTCTACATTGTTCGTATTAAAACTTTTTGAAATTGCCTTATAAGCTCTTACCTACCAATGCTTACCAAACTTTTACTATCCTTACTTTAGTGTTATTAGTAATTAGAAAGATATATAAAATTAGTTAAATTTTTCTTTAGAAAACCTAAATATGATTTGGAGCTATTCAATAAACTTATTAATATTTATATTAATTTAGGTGAGATTATTTACCATTTTATAACCAGATTCACTAATTTACATCAAAATATTTCTCACAACATTATACCATCTAAAAAAATTATCTATATTTTACTTTTGTAATCCTTTGCCCTTAAAACAGAAAATGGATTTAGAAGATATAGATATATTATATTATCATGAAATTATTAATTTATGCATAAAGAATGAAAATAAATTAAAACATGTTCGTTTTAAAGATGGATCTTCCATATGTTTAAATTATGACAAAACAAGAACATTAAAATCCATTCATAATCTTGGCAATGAGTTGGTTATCATCAAACATTAATTAAATGACAAGCCATATACATAGGGTAAAGCTTCTAATCCTTAAAAAGTAAAAAATGAATTAAAAACTTATTATTTTAATGTTTTTGAATTAGATTATGACCTGAAATTTATATATCTATTCAAAAAATTATAAAAAATATCTATGGAAAGGATATTATTTCCATTATCTTAGATACAAATAGAAACACGTGTGGTTATGACAAGTATTCAAAAAACATCAATACTGATAATTATTATACTATAAAAACAAGACAAAGGGACTACAATTCCATCCCAAAATATAATTTGAATATAGTTAACAACTAGTCTTCTTCTTCCAAAATTTCTTCATTAGACAAAGGTAAAACTACACATATTATTACTGCTTCAAATAGTGTTGCTACAAATTCTTTGAAAAGTAATCATTTGTGTAGTGGATTTAATAATACTCGATACCCTCCTTATAATCCCAAAAAATATATTCACAATCATCATTCTAATGTGGGTACCCATAGCATTATTGATAATTTGACTACAATTAAAGTTAATTTTTATTTATTGAATGTTTTTTTTATGACATGATAAGATAAATGAATCAATAAAAAATATAAATCAAAAAAATGTAGTAGGATTTCAATGAGAATATAGTAATAATGAATAAAAATCTATTTTTATCCAATACACTACCCTTTTGCTAATTATATTCCTTCATTTTATGTTTGTTTAAGATTGATGATAAAATATTTCATAATTATATTCTTGATATACAAGCTTCAAATAATGTAATACCTAAATTTATCATTGATCAATCAAGTATGTCTTACAAAACTGATAATAAAATACACACTAGTTTTGACTCTCATCAAACCAAGAGTTATGTTAAATTTCCTAATATTGTTAACAAAATGCTCAAGATGAATGAAATAGATGCATGTCTAATAGCTAAGTTGTAAATAACCATGCTAACTATGTAATGTTGTAAATCACAACTTGGTCTAAGGAAACTACTAATTTTTTATGTAAGAATATAACATGGATTCCCATTGGTAATGAAATTTCATTTATGCGTAGGGAAGAATGGAATAGTAATCCCATCAAGTCCATACTAACTTCCATTGCTTACTAGGAATTAGAATTTGTACTCATGAGTTATTGACATTAGATGAACTTGACCAATAAAAAGAAAGATTATTTTCTATAAATACTATATGGTCTCTATTATTTGATGGATCTTATTCATAAGATGATAGTGATGTCATAATTGATTTAATATCTCTCATTGGTAAAATATTTTACTGTGCTTAAAAATTATTATTTGATAATGCTAATAATACAAAAAATTCAAAATTTTATGTTTACATCTTAAAAATACCATTGAACATAATATTAAATATTTAGAAGTATTTGATTATTAGGAATTAATTATTAGATAAGTGAAAAAAAACATAAGACAAATCAAACTCATATTCGTAGATACACTCAAAAAATTTGGTCACTCCTTGAGATATTTGAAGATTTTAATATTACTCATATTATTAGAGAATTTAATTCTCGTGCTAATAAACTGGTTATTTTTACTTCAGATCCTACCATGGCTAGAAGTTATGTAGCTATGGATTTCTCTTTTTCTAAGATATGTAAACCTAAAGTACCTTATTCAGATGAAAATTATTATGTTGTCAATTGTGATGAACATATTGATTATTTATTGAAAGACAATAATTATGATATGATTATTATGTGTTAAATTGTGATGACTATTTGTTGTTACACACTAATAAATTACTTACTCATTTGGTTAGTTATAATCCATGTTCACTCCAAATGATTAGCTTAAAATTTTGTGCATTGAAGAACTATATATAAGAATAATATGTGAGACTATTCCAATTAACCTTGGCATTGAGGAAGATCATTTATTTATTTATTTAGGAATTCAATGTAATCCTAAGGAATAAATTCAATTTCTTAAATTATTAAAAAAAAGTATTGATATTTTTTTTTGGTCATATAAAGACCTAATTGTTATGATATAAAAACAAATAAACATGATATACCTATCAAACCTATTATAAAACTTTTTAGGCAAAAGGTTATAAAAATAATCTCCTTATTGGAAGATACCATCAATAAGGAGCTCAATAAGATGCTAGACAGTGGTGTCTTTTTTTGGGTAAGATATTACAATTGGGTAGCTAACATAGTACATGGGATAAATAAAAATAGTGATATTAAATTATGTCTAGACATTAGATATTTGAAAAGGGATAGTGTTAAAGATAATTCTACTCAATCTAGTATCAATTAGATTTTATATCAAGTTTCAAAATATGAAATAATGTATCTTCTTAATGTATTTTTAAGTTATAATCATATTTTTCATAAATTCAGAAGATAGACATAAGAAATCTTTTATTACATGAACATGAACATTTTTTTAACAATATTTCATTTGGTTTAATGAACATAGGTGCTACTTTTTCGATATCTATGTAAAGTTCCTTTAATCATAATTATTATTCAAGTTTAACTTGAATATCTCGCCATGCATTATAAATTAATAATGAAGCACATTGATCATCTTCATAATTTTCACAAGATGTAGAAAATATTATATGTCTCTAAACCCTGAGAAATACATTTTTGAAGTAACTTAAGGGAAACTATTAGGCCATATCATCTCATAAAATGATTTATTAATTTATCCCAAACACATTACGAATATAAAAGATTTATTTCCATTCAAGGACCAATATAGTATTATATTTTTTGTGAAAATTAATTTTACACATAAATTTATTTATGATTTAACTAATAATTCTGATCCATTTTAAATACTTTCAACTAAAAATCATGTTTATGTCTGGGATGAAGGTTCTAATTCAATTTTTAATAGTTTGAAATATGCCATTACAATTGGACTAGAAATTGTTAAACCAAATCCAAATAAATCATCTACTTTTTATTTTAATTCTTATAATAAGTTTATAGGTTCTATCATTACCAAAAATGATGACAGTAATGAGGAGATGCCTATTTGTTATTATTGACCAAATTTGATTTTTAGGTCAAATTGGGGCACCCCTAGTAAAAACTTGATGTTTATGAATTTTTTGGTTTTTAATATTTTTTAATAACATATATCATAGGTAATTAAAATTTATTTAATGATATATTATACTTTGTCACTTATTTCTTTAGCCAACATGTCCTTTTGAGTCATTTTAGGGGTTAAAAACATGCATTTAGTGAGTTGTATATGTTTATTTGGAAGTGCGAAGATTATAAATGGTTGTTTCATAACCCATATATCCTTAGAGGTCTTAATTAATTGACATAACTAAAAATTGGTATTTTTTTCAATTAAAAGGGCAATTTTCTTGGGGAAAAAAGAGATTTTAGCACTTGTATGGATCCTTTGGAAGTGTGTCACATGGGAAAGGATAACACAATTCCTATTAATATTATAAAATATAATTTACAAAAAGAAATTATATATAATTTCAATTTATTTCTCAAAACTATTTTACTCCCTTTTCACCCTTCTTAGCAAGCAAAAGTGACCTTTTGGTTTTTACTTGGTACAAACAACTTAGGAAGTTGCAAGGAAAATGATTTTGGGAGTTTTTTTTTTGAATAATATAACTTCATTTCCAAAAATTTAGTTTGAAAAATGGTGGCTAATACTTCATGAACCATCCTCCTGAAGTTGACCTTTAAAATCTATCTGCTAATCTGTGTACCCTATAGGTTTTACATTGGTTTGAGAAGATCCATACAATACATTTTCTAATATTGGATCCAAAGGATTTTTTATCTATTATATAATTAATTAAATTATTAATTTTAAGTTTTATTTTATGGGTAAACATCTCAAATTTATAGATTGTTCTTATGTGGGATGATAAGCATATTTTCACCATTTCCAGATCTTCATGCTTTGAAAATGTCTTCAATGTGATAGGTTCTTCACCATTTAATAAATGTATTATTGGAATCCTCTTACTTAAATTTCATCCTCTAGAGAAATTCTCATGAGTGTTGTCATAAAACACATATAACCAGTCTGCTATATGGCTGTCATCCCAATCATCCATGTGCATTCAATGGGTTTCAACATTGGAAATTAAGTGTGAAACTTATCTTGAGATTTTAAACAACTTTATGTTTAAAATGAGAATAAAAAAAGGATATCATATACTATGTTTATATATTCCTTAGACACATGAACCTTCTGCCCACTGCCTACTTGCAAGTAGCTTAGTGTACACTTACATGTCATCTTATAGATAATTTGTTTATGAGAGGGGCATTTAGAGCTAAGAATGGTATTGAGTGGAAAGCAGTATATTTGTATTTTTTGAGATGAGAGTGCAACTCATAAAGGGTCCAAACAATACAAACTATCCATCCTCACACCTACTACTTACATTTACAAATAGTCACCTAACATGGCCTAAATAGGGGATTGAGATATTCAATAGAGTGTTAAAGTATGTGTTGGTACCTTACTTGGAGCCCTTGAATGTTAAAAATACAATGATATATCCATCCAAAGTTATATATGGATATACATATTTGAGGGTCACTCCAAGGAGATGATCACTGAGTTGTAGGCCTCCAACCCCTAAATTGACAAAACAAAGCTCCAGGGGCTTTTTCTATATCTATTATAACATGCTTACAAAGTATTCCAAGGCATATAAATAGGTGAAACATGTTTTATATAGTGTATATAAGAGATATTACAAATATAAGAGGAATAAATTAAGTGGAAAGAGTTTTCCTAGAGCATTAAAGTTACCCTAAAACACACTGAAATACTCCACTAGCATCTATAGGCTTGTGAAGTTATGAATGGCCTTTTGACACAAAGAATAAAATAAATCACACTTTCATGTTTGTAATGTTTCAATATGTTTAATGACATACAAATTTCATGAATAAAATTAGAGGTAAATGACCAACATTTTTTTGCCTCCCATGCATACCAACAGTCCATACAGGTTTCTTGGAGACTTACCTACAAGTAGACAGTGACCTAAGCATGAAGTTTTGATGGGTGTTTTATGAATTAAAATTTATTAAAGGAATAATTAAATTATAAATAAATTTATATATTAAATGGAGGATTTAAAATTTCATAAACAAGATTATTTGGAGGCACATTCACCTAAATAGGGGTCATTAAAGTACAGTCTCAGTCAGAACTAGGGAGGACTTAGTTATGAACCCAAAGCGCATAGGAAGATCTAATGAAGGTTAGGATGGGGGAAAAATTTATGATCTCCTTATTAAAATATTTTATCACTTTAATTATCTCAAAAAAATTATCATGATAGCCTATATAACCTTTAAGGACCCTATGAGCACCTACAACCATTGTAGCAGATTGTCACAGATAGTTAGATGAGAAAAAAGTCTTAAGTGAGTATATAAGGTCATCCAAAGTGAGAAAAATGGTTATAAAACATGAATTAATGAATTTTTAAAATATTAATGATTCCTATGCATCATCTACAATGTCAAACCAGGCATATTCATGTATAGGCAAGGTCTCCAAGACAAGAATATAGTCAGTTGAATGATGATAGGATAGTTAGTAGGACAAGGTTTAAAAGTGGTAGTCTATGCTAAAAAAAGTGTTAAATGGGTCAAAATAAATGTTTTTTATCATGAAATATATAATATGAGTCTTTTATCATTTATTTTATCCTAAAAATTACCAACATATATATACAGGTGTGAGGTTTTAAGGATAACATAGTCAGGATATCATACAAGTTGCCTACAACTTACAGTTGTTTAAGACTAACCTTATAAAATTAGGAAATAAATGATATTTTTAGTGATTGGATAATATATTAATATACTTTACAAAGATTTAAAATTTATAATGTGGTCAAATATGAAAGACCTCAAGACAGGTTTCCTCAAACTACCAACAAACATTGCACAGTCTACCTATATACAATTTATCTTGGATTTTCCACAAGTTGGAAAGGTAAGAGACATGAACAAGGGTTGGAAATTTTTTTATAACGTGATAAAAAATTTATGATACTCATAAATCATTCATAATTTTTTGAATAAATAGTGTAGTTCCCTCTATTTTGTCTCCTATAGAGGACACTCCCCTCATGCACAAGACTAGTAGGTTTTGGGGAAAAGAGGAATGAACTAACCAAGGGGATATTGGAAAAGGAAAAATAGATTTAAAATATTTAAAAAAAATAATAAAACATGAAAATACTTTAAATTAATGGATAAATCAAATATAATAATCAAAACCTTCAAAGTTGCAGGCAGGCCTCTATGGCAGTTTCATGCCTAAAGACCAAGTGTGAGATCATTTCCACTTCTAGCCATAATTGAGATTTTAAATTGGTTTTGTATATGGGATAAAATTATATATTTTTTATTTTTTTAAATGAAAATAATTTTTTTTGAATGATCAAAACCTTCAAACTACAAGTAAGCTTACTAGGCAAGGATTAGGCCATATTGCCTAAAGAAGAGGTCATTCACACTTCTAACCCTATACATGATTTGAAAAATATTTTAACAAGTTAAAAATGTCACTAAAGGTATTATAAAACCTAAAAATTATAGGTTAAGACATAATTAACCATTCTTGAGCTCAAAACCCATTAAGACATGTCGAAAAGTGAAGGAGGAGCTCGAATAGGTGACTTCAAGAGTCCATATCTCCTCTGAGAGTTTGAATTGTAATAAAAGGATTTTTGTGGAGTTATTATGATATATTATAATTATTTTTGTGTTATTTTTTTTGAATTTCAATGGCATAAATTTATGAACAATGCTTAAGATTAAAAATTGCTCAGAAACCCTCCAAAACCCTTACAAGGATCAGTCTAGAGAAAATAATCTAGAGATGCATTATAATGGAATATTTCAAATATTAAACCTATTTTAGTTTTTACAAGACTCAATTAGGATCCCTCTCATGAATTTTATATATATGTGTGTGTGTGTGTGTGTGTGTGTGTGTGTGTGTGTGTGTGTGTGTGTGTGTGTGTGTGTGTGTGTGTGTGTGTGTGTGTGTGTGTGTGTGTGTGTGTGTGGACTTACAAGGATGGGATGCAAAATAGGCTATTTTTGACCAATTTTTATGTTTCATAGGTTCTATAATGAATAAAAATATAAAATAAACTTTAAGAGGAATATTTAGACTTTTTATAACTCCTAATACTCATTTAATTACTTATATAAACCTCTAAGTGTCCAAAAAATAGCTCTCATCATCAACCAGTCAAAACTTACATGTTGGATAAGCTAGTGAGAAGGGTGTAGACACTCAAGTGAAGTGATTTTAAGGTGTCCATAATGATTATTTTTCCATGTATGGTATTTAAAATTGTAATAAAATCCATCCAATGAAGTTACATGGGAAAATAATTCCAAATTTGAGGTCAAGTATGTAGGGTGCATGACAGAGGCATTTTTTGGACTACAAATGATGATAGCTCCTTTCCAAATGATTAAAAACAACCAATACTATAAAAAATGAATATAAAGGAAATGTTTTATGTTATTAAAATTCATTCCAATCATCATACTTAATACTAGTAAATTATGAAGCATTCAAATAGTACTAATTATTAAGGTAGTTTTTCTGAGTCAGAATGAAGAGTTTTATGCCACTTTGCAAGATTTTGATAACTTGGATGGACACTTGTACTTCCTAACCTTACATTTTTCATCCCATATCCTCTTATAATGAAATATTAACTTATTATCTCAGCTTAAAAAGTGTCATTGTGACCCTTTAAATTCTCTCTTCTCTTCTCTTTCTCAAGTTCTATAAAAGCTAGCCATTTTGGCATTCTAACTCATGATTCACCTAATTATGGTGAATACTTGATTATTTATATAAATTTTGATCAATAACACTACTGATTTTTGTTGGAAATATTTTCATTGATGTCAAAGGTTTAGCATTATTGGTGATAAAGGCCCCATTGCATTTAATATTGTTTGTAATAAATATATTTTGGCTAATATGAGTTAATATTTATTTAATATTAACGAATATATTTTTGGTTGCATATGAGACAAAAGAAGGGCCAATGGAGAAGTCGAAGAGCCATGTGATAAAGACAAAAGAAGGATGGGACGTATTTTCCCGTGAAGAGTCATCTTGGGGAATACCAAGAGTCACCAATTGAAGACAAAAGAGGAAGGGCAAATTTCTCATGAAGGGACACTTTAAGGAATATGAAAAGTCACCAAAGATAAGGACAAAAGTGGGAAGGACGTTTTTGGTCATGAAGGGTCACCACATGACTTTTTAAAGGCTTGAATATGAAGGGTCATCCAAGATTGGTGCCATTTTCCATGAGGATTGAAGGGTCACAAAGGGGGAAGGCCAAAGGTCATTTGGAAAGCTATAAATAAAGGCTTGAGTAGCCATTTGTAATATGGATGTGAGAGGTTGATTTGATATTGTAAATCTAGCTTAGAAGAGCAATTGTGAGAGATGAATATGATTTGTATTTGTTATATCTAGCTTAAAATAGCAAAGGTGAGAGAGAGGAAGGAGATGTTGTATTAATCTACCATTTGTTGAGATAGCAACATTAAGAGATAGGTGTGTGGTATAAACAAAGGGTTTGTGCTCCTATGGGTTGGTGGTCATGAATTGTTGCTAGGTTGGTTCTCGGCAAAGGGGTTGGTGTTCCTATGGGTTGGTGCTCGGCAAAGGGGTTTGAAGCTCTTGTGGGTTGGTGCTCACGAATTGTAGCTGAGGTTTGTACTCGGCAAAGGGGTATGGTGCTCTTATGGGTTTGTTCTCACGAATATATTTGAGATTGATTCTTCATGGTTTTTCCCACATTAGGTTTCCACAGTATATCTGGTGTCTCTCTCTATCTTGTGAGATGTTTATTGTTTGAGTTTTATTGCATATCTTGAATGTTTGATTAAGTGGAATTTGGTAAAGGGAGAGTTTTATAAGATATATAATATACTGATTCACCCCCCCTCTCAATATATTTCATGCTTAACAATTTTTACTTCTTCTATGACTGTTCTTATTTTTTTGATTTGGAATGTTTGATTTTGCATAAGTGATAACTCTTGTTTCCTTACCATGATTTTTTCATTGTATCATCTGGTTGCAGTTTGAAAGCTTCTTATTAATGGGTATGTGAAGTTTTCTAGTAGATGTAAAAGATTAAGTGATCTATTCTATTCATTATTTCCCTCATAGGTATCTTATCTAGTCTTCCTACCTTTGCACATTAATCCATAACCTCACAATGTAGCATTGATGTGAAAAGATAAAGATTGGAGAAGTGTATTTTTAGTTTGTTTCTAGATTTAAAGTGTAACATGCATATGTTTAGAGTTCATCAATATATTTTTTATATCACCTCCCTTATGATAGTTTGTTTTTAGTTATCTCTCTACCTTTTCACCTCTAAGTTAGTTATACTGTGATCCAAAGTGGTACATCAAGGGAGCTAGCCCTATCTAGAGATTAACCTCATTCCTTAGTCTACCCACAAGCCTAGAGGAATTTACATTGTGCAACTTGGATGAGGATATATTTTACATCTCTTCAATGGGCTCAAATTCAAGTGAAAATATTTATATGATCTAAGTTTTGAAATATACCAAGACTAGGTATCCATTGATCTAAAAAAATGTTTTATATTTGATTTATTTTTTACTAAAATTAGATATTTGTTGATGGGAAATAAAGTTATTATTTCATTAAATGTAACCATACTTTTTTCTCTTTTAAAGAAACCACATATTCAATGGAGGCTAGCCAAGTGGATTTTTAAGATTCAAGAGTTTGATCTTGAATTTAAAACATTTAAGACCAAACGATGTAGCTAAACATTTGGATAAGAACACAATCACTAGCATAAATTTTTGTGATTTTAATTAATGATTATCTTCATGTTAAATAATATTTCAAGACTATGAAGGATACTATTTTTTCTAAACAGTTGAATTTTACCATAAAATGCATGTGTGATACTATTTTTTTTCACAAGATGATTGGTACAATGATTTGATCTATTACATCAAAAATCAAGATTGTCTTGATAACTTACATAAAAATCAAGGAAAATCATATAGAATACAAGCATTGAAATTTGTTTTATTAAATAATGTTTTTCTTTATAAGAATAGAGATGGTGTTCTTTTATGTTATTTAACTCACGATCAAAACAAAATATCCTTATATTATGTCATTATGGTAGTTGTGGTGGATATTATGTAGTAAAAATTATTGAATATAAAATATTATGTGCATGTTATTATTAGCATTCTCTTTTTCAATATTAATATAAATTAGTTTGTGCCTATATGCTCTGTCAACCTTTTACTGATAGCGATAGACTACTTACAATGCCTTTAAATGTTGTTATTTATTAAAATAAATTTAAAAAAAGTTGAGTTTTGATTTTATTTTTTATATTAACCATCCTTCTTCAACATGTCATAAGTATATTATAACAACTATCAATTATTTCACTAAGTGTTATGAAGTAATAACTTTAAAAAGTTTTGTTATACTTAAAGTTATTTAATTTTCTTAAAAATTATTTTTTATAGATTTAGAGTCTCATAGGAAATAATATATGATAATGGTTCTCAATTTATCTTAAATGATTATTTAGATTTTTTAGGATGTGATTCAAAAATTTATAATCATTCCTCATAGTACTATGCTCAAGGGAATGGATAATTTGATTCCACTAATAATAATTGTATTTTAATCACAAAAAAGTTGGTGTGTGATATTAAATGTGATTGGCATTTTTATTGTTTTGAATTATTATGGGTTGATCACACAATGGTGAAAGATGTAACTATTTATTCTCCATACATGTTAGCTTATGGAATTAAAACTACTTTGCCAATATTCATCTGAAGATACTAACATTGTTGAGATAAGAATTAATGATCTCTTAGCCAATAATGAAACTAGAATTACTTCCTTAAATAAATTAGAAAAGGTTAAGGAAAAAAATTAAAAAATCTTTGATAAAAAGGTTTCTAAAAGGTGTTTTAAAATTTATGATTTCATACTATATTAGGCTAAAGCTCATGAAGAGTTGGTAAAACATCACAAATTTCATTTATTTTGACTTGGCCCTTATAAAATAGTTTTTATTTTTAGAAATAATAATTTTTATTTGAAATATATTTATGGCAATTGGCTATGTCATTCAGTCAATGGTCATCATTTGAAGCTTTTAGTCAATTAGTTTATCATTCTTGTTTTTGTTGTTTCTTTTTTGCTTGTTCTCTTTTTTTTTTTTTTAATTTTTTGTCAAGACTTATAGGATTTTATCATTACAATAAGAAATACAAAATTATCCATAATATTATTGTAAGTATCTTATATGATTGGTTAATAGGTACCAAGATCGTACAATCTTTTGATAACTAAAGTATCCTCAAGAGCACTATATATCATGTGGATTTCTCTGATTTTCCAACTATTTCTATGCTATACCAATTACTTTCACCTAGGGAGATATATGAACCAATGTTATTTGGGTTTATGACTGACTATGTGGCATGTTACGATTGGGCAAGGCATCTCGAACTGGACAAAAACTTCCCCATTAAAATAAAAATAGTCCAAATGTAAAGGTTAGATTGGTTCATTCCATAGTCCATTATAATTAATAAAAAAAAAAGTTGTGATATCATTGAGATCACTCCACTAGGTTCCATGTCATCATTGGCATGTCACAATTAGTGTGAGGCCAAAAAATGTTGGCTCTCATAGAAAGGAAAACTAGTAATTGTCAATTATTTTAAACAAAGAATATGTAGATATAAATATTTTTAACAACTAACCATAACTATGTACTTTTTGTTTTGGTCAGTTAAACAAATTACATACCATTAATAAACATTCATTAAAAATTATTGAGATGCACAATTTCACCATATTTGCTTTCAAGCATCACAAAGTGGGTTTTTAGTTTGCAAGAAACCCTCCTAATTTATACTAGGGCAAGTGCTCCATAAAAAAAATGGCATATTTGAGAGGAGAAAGAAGATTTTTCATAGGATTTGGATTGAAGACATGGATTTTTAGAGTCAAACACTCTTGTGATTAAAGCAATGAGCTTTTACAATCATATTAGCTTTTATAGAATACTTGCAATGGTTTATTTATAATTTAAATGAGGAACCATAGGATCTTGGGTAGGTTTAATTTAAATAATTGGTGGCATATTTTTGACAAAAAATGACTATGTTTAACTTAGGCTTAGTTGTAAGGGCCCTCTCATTATGATCATTATAGCTAGTATATCAGCCCAATGCTTGAAAATCATCATTATCTCTCATTTATGGTATACTTTTCTTAATCATGACCTTAGCTAGTGGATTGGTGGTAGATATAAGAGGATAACCCATAATCTTGTGGTCCAATGATAATAATAGAAAAAATATTGGGAATGTGAATGTATATCACATGTTAAGTTAAGTGTTCCCCTTAATTGTAAATTTCTATGGTTTGATGGAGTTTTTGTGTGAGGTCAACCTCCACACAAATGAACCACTATTACTTGGTAGCATAGAATTTATACATTTTGATGCAAAAAAAAAAACCTATGGATTTAATTATTTTTTATAGTAATATTCATAAAGGCATAAGCAAGCCATAAAAATATACCCATGCTAGGGCTTGGCATTTGAATTATTAAAAAAAAAAACTTGGGTCTAGAGTGAAAAAAGGAATTGAGATCTTAATACAATAAGGGCTATACATTTGAGTGGCTTGGTGTTTAAGGTTTTCAAAAATTAAGAGAAATAAATCCTTAGTATTTTTTTCACTTTTATGAACTTGATATCATAAGGATGACATTGTATTTAGATCTATATTTTTAAGGTCGCTTCATAAGACATATTTCTCATAAAATAACCAATAAAAATATAAAATTCAAATAATTGTCATACTTTATCAAATTCAAAAATATTTAAAAAAAAATCACAAAAATTCTTTTAAAATGATTATAAAAAATTTGTTGAGTGTTTTGAACATAACTTTTTGAGATTTCTTCAAAAACCATTACTTCTTTATCTAGAGTAAAATGCAAAGGCCATTATTATACCTATAGAATTATATTGATTCCCAAAAAAATAAAATGGTAAGAACTATTATCTTGAAATATCTTATTTTGAATGAGAAAGTGAAGGACTCTAGATGTGGGACCCCTCTAGTGGGATGATATCATGGCAACCTATGCACAAAACTATTCGAATGAGTGCATCACAGACTATGCTTCGTAACATTATGGTGGTCCCTATGGTTGAAACAATTTTAGGGAATTTTCTAATGAATATTAACTTGAAGAGGCCATAAGTTCATGGATAAGTTAGAATCCATATTGTGGTTATGATTTGAATTTAGGTACAAAATCACAAGAGTAAGAACATTATGATTTTAATTCATGTGCTCAAATGGTTTGGAGAAATTTGGCTAGTCATGGTTGTACTCGAATTAAATGTAACACTTGAAATTTTCATCACGTGTAATTATGACCTACTTAGGAACTATCATGGCTAGAAGCCATACCAGTTTTTTTTTTGGTAAAATTGTAATAAATGTTCTTAAGTATGAATGTGTAAAAAAAAATTGGAACTCCAAAACAATTTCAAAATTTTCAAAATTTTTGCATCAATTATTAGCAAATTACAACTCTTCTTCAAACTGAAATATGGTCAATAAATCCAAAAATGATAAATAACCTTTTTGTGATTTGGGCCTACATTCAAAATAAGTATGGGTTTTAAGCATATACTTGTTTTCATGCCCATAAATGGTATATACTATGGAAGACCAAACACAACATAAATGTATGGATTATTCAAAATGGAAAACCACCACGATGTAATGTTACATTACTAATAAAATGAATTATATAATCATTTTATTTTATTATAATTATTTTTTTCTCAATTTATTATAATGTATTTTATAAATTCTCAATATATTATTGGCCCAATAGATAATATATTTTATTTCAAATTTATTCAAGATTCTCTTAGATGGTTTCTAGATTCTTAAATGTATAAAGACACATAAATTTATAGATTTACTTAATTCAAATTATGATCCTAGTGAATTGAGAATAAATATAGAATGATTGAAAAATTAGATAATATGAGACTAAAATCCCATTTTGGGTGTTTCGGGGGAGAGCAAGGTGTGTTTGTTGGGGTAAGGCTACTCTAAAATACAAAAACTCCCCCACAAACATATAATGTATGTTTCTATGGGACTACCAAAATAAGGAGGAAATGTTGGAGCAGGGTTGAGAGAGAGCGGGAGGAGGGGTAAGGTGGGACAAAGAGAAGAAGGCATTATAGAGAGAAAAGAGGTATATGATGAAAAATGACCAAAATATACAATAATACCTAATTATGACAAAATGTAAAAATATATCTGGTACCAATAGAACAAAGGCTTTGTATTTTAATGTATGATAAAGATGTGTCATGCTATTGGTATGGACACATAAGAGGGCTCAAGGGCCGCAAAGAGTTGTGAATTGGCTTGTATCTAAAAGAGTGTCGATATGAAAGGAGGATGATGATAATAATAATAATAATAATAATAATAATAATAATAATAATAATAATAATAATAATAATAATAATAATAATAATAATAATAATTTTTAAAAAAAAAAAAAAACATCAATGAAATTTATTGTGATTTTGGTTGAGTGGTAAGTTTGTGAAAAAAACCATCATTTTTGGGGGGGGTTTTCATAGCTAAAAATTCATTTTGTTTGAACAATGTAATCGTTATATATTCATATAACATGGTTCGTGAATAAAACAAATATGAGGTGGATTAAAAACAAATATAATTTCATTGATGGTGTTTATATACATTTTTTGGTTACCAATAAGTGCTTTTATAACACTCTCTCAAAAAATATTGTAAATATTTTATGCATATAAATGGATGTATGATGTTGGTATCAAACTGAATATGATGTTGGGGGAGGGAGAAAAGAAGGTAGGAGACATAAAAAATGGTCAAAATATATCAATAACACCTAATTTTAATAAAAAATAAAAATATGTACTAAAACAAAAATAAAAGGCCTAGTATTTTAATATATGATAGAAAATGTTAGCTATTTATTAACTAGGTTGTAGATAGGGTAGATTGAGAGGTTATTAAAATTAATTAATAACATTTATGATGTTTTTTTATTGGTAGAAAAGTCATGCAAAAGTTATATTTTTTGAGTTTTTGTAAAAAGAATATTCAATTTGCTTATTGGCCATTGTATTGAAGCACAAAACCATTATTTTTTATTTCCTTATGAGACAAATCATCAATTTTCAAAGGTGGAAGTGATAAATGTCAAAATAATTTTTAATTATGATTTGGTTTGTTGATTATTGATTATTTAATATTTTTGTTTTTTTAAGATGAGAGTGGAGATTCAAAATATTTTTTTGATAGTTTATCACATATTATTTTAGGCTAAAAATGACATGTAGTTTTGATTGCTCAACATGGATAGATGAAAGATTGAATATGTATTATTTATGTATTTTTAATTATGATTTGGATTATTGTTCATTTGTGATGTATTTTTTTTAATGCCATTTTGGGTTTAGAACATTATATAACATAACTTGACATGAATATATTAGTGTTTGAGAATGAATTATTGGATGAGGTTTGAAGCATCATATAATTTTGATAGATTTACATGAATAGATGAAGGTTTGGGCATCCCTCACTAGAATGGTACCTCCATTACATACCTAGTCAATGTTTATCATTCAAAGTTGTGGAATAAATATGAATGTGGTTCATTGTTTTTATGTGTGTTAGAGTTTTTGGTATGGAAACATTATAGGTTTGAAGGTAATTAAGAGTGGTGCATTGGCTTATAGCCAAAAGGATGTTATATATGAAAAGATGATAACACAAAAAAAATTCATCAATGGAATTTATTGTGATTTTGGTTAAGTGGAAAGGTTATGTAAAAACTATAAATTTTTAGGTTTCTACTTAGCTAAAAATTCATTTTGTTTAATAATTGAAATATTTCAATATTCATATAAAATGGATCGGGCATACAAATAATGTGAGGTCACTTAACCACAAATATATTTTCATTGTTGACATCAATATACAATTTTTGTTACCAATAAGTGTTTTTATAACACTTCCTAAGAAAATATTTCCAATATTTGATGCATATTAATGGTGTTAGGAATTAAGTGGATATAAATCAAATTGAATCTACCATAAAATCACAACACCAGATTTTAAATGTGTGAAAATCAGATTTAGTTATGTGGAAACAATTCCTTCAATCATAGTTTAAATGAAAGCATAAACAGAGAGAAAAAAAATTGATATAAAACCATAACACAAATATAATATGCTTGACCCAATGTGGGCTACATCCACTAAGAATGTCCTCAATAAAATTTGTAATAAAACACGAATACAAAGACCTCTCACAGAGATAGAATAACTCCTCCAAAATTCACAAATGAATTCTCTAAATTACTAATCCAAATCTGAAATCTATCAGGAATTCTCCATAAATGCTCTACCACACTTGTACCTACATAAAACCACCTCACAAGCTACAATACCACACATTGTAAAATAATGCCACTCTTTATCTCATGAAAAAACTATTATCATATCATGTCTTATCCAGTCATATCTCCAAAGCCTCATCTCCACTTGTATTTATCAACAAATGAGGAAAACCACCTAAAAAGGAGAAATAATGCCATATTCCACCTTTCAAAGCTTATCCACAAGCTCTTTAAGAATAATCATGCCATCCTCCTCTAAATGCATAATTTCTAATGCCAAGAGATAACCATTTCCATAATACATCATAGAATTTATTAAATAAGACATTTAATAAATTTATTCTCCAAAATGATTAAATAAAACATTTAATTATTTCCTCCTCCTATGAAAAATAAATATTTTAAAATTAATTCCCTAAAATAAGGACCAATCCCACTTCCAATAAATATGGAAGTCCACATAAATATTATTAAATTTATATTTAATAATATTCACCCATATGAGGAGTAAATGCAAAGCGTGCTCACCACATCCTTAGAACTCTCTAAGCCCCCAAAATGTACCATCAAGGTCATGTGATAACCTCAAAGGGCTCCACAATCAACAAATGGATGTATGATGAGGGTTAGATATAATATTTTTAATTCTTCTAAGATAAGATTGGTATGGATTTTTATGGTAGGTTTGAAATTATTAAACTATACAAAGTATGCCATTCGGTTTTAGTATCACTCTACATGAAAAATAAAGTAGGATAACATAATTGATTTATCATGTTAGCACATTCAACATGGATATTTTTCTAATATGATATTTTTCCCTTCAAAGTGTAATCGAATTGCATCACGTGTTGAAATTTTTTGTTATCAAATGTTGCATGGAATCATCAACAAAGTTGAAAATATGAGGTTGATCTTAATGAAAGTGGGGAAGTGAGATTCCATTCACCAACCCTCCAAAATCATAATCTCATAAAAAAAATACAAACTCTTTTGTAGCTAAGACATAAATAAACTAGGCCTATGGAAATCCTTCCGTAATAGTTCTAAAAAGACAAAAATTCTTATATTTATGACCACTAATAGTGAGACAAGTGTAAATGTCTTAAAAATGTTCCCTACTATTATGCATAAGTATGAGACCAAAAAATAGGTATTGAAGCATAGTAAGAATGAAATTCCATTAGATAAAAACATAGTCCTTATCTTAGAATTTAACCACATGTACAGATTGTTACATCTTGTCCTATGGCACATGAAGGTACATGTTTACATGGGCATATGAGTAATGATTTAGAGTGTTATATTAGAACATATGATCATAATTTAGATTCAAAAGCATATATAAATGGTACATTTTCTTCATAATAAATCATTCCTTCATACATATAGTTGGATATACATATGTACATCCTCTTGATGAGATGCTTGATTGGATATAAATTCATACTTCCTCCCAATCCACTAGCTAGTTTGAGTCTCTTAATTAGTTATACTTATTTTTTTGGATATCTTCTTTTGTTTTTACTTCCTTGCTAATTTTCCATCCCCATTACAAACATTATTCTAGCCTTGGATTTATTTTCACATTGGGCATTTGTTCTCTTAATTTTCAAACCCATATGAATAATCCAAAGCACATTCTTATTTACTATTACATACTTATCATACTACAACTTTACTTACACATACATGATCATATAGTTCTCTTACCCATTGATAATCATGTATATTTATCTATCTTACTTATTTAAGATGTATTGGTATGACTCATTTTCACATACATTGGAGGCACATGGTTTTCCTTCATTATTATCACTATAAATACTTTTCACCTTGTTTAGGATTATTCGAATCCCTTTTTCTTCCTCTCTTCACCAATCATTGCCTCTTCATACGTTTACAAATATTTTCAACTCCAATATTTAAAAAAAAAGATAAATCAAATATGGTATAAATTCAAAAACATGGAAATAATTCAAAACTCCCAAAAGATCAAAATTACGACCTAAAACACATTTTCAATTGTTGTTAGCTTACTTATTCTCATATGTTATTTATTATATGTTAGGAAAACATCATATTAAATTTTTAAATAGACATATATTTTCATGAGATATATGAGTGTGATACAGGACATATTTTACATGGTTTTGATGTCAAGATTTGACCTTATTACCCAACAACCTTGATAATTTGGAGGCATCCCATCATTCTCTACGAATAATTTAACATGTTTTATTTATACATTACCTTTTTACCATGGTGAGCTATATATCATACAAACATTTTAATAATTAGTCATACTATACATGTGTTATATAAATATGCTTCTTGATAACAATCACATAAATCCATATGATGGATGTAGACTAGTTTCATTTACTCATGCTTAATTTTTACTTTACTGCCTGATAAGTTAAATTTTTCATTTATTGTGTGTGGCCCTTTGACTTGTATGTTCAATTTATTGATTTTATGGAATCGTTATTCCATTTATGTGTGGCCCTTAGCCTTTTATGTTTATGTGACATTCACATGTCCTTTGTCCTTGTGTGTTTATGCGACATTCACATGTACCTTATATGTGTCCTTTGGGTCTTATGTGTGACACATATGCAAAATTATATGACATTGTATCACATTAATTTTACATTAATTAATTGATAATATGGTTCCATGATTCATATATTGCATTATTCTTATTCTTAATTCTTGCTTTGGTGCTATTATACATACCATGTACATGTTTATTATGTACATTAATGATATATCAATATAATACATGTTTAAATTAAAAATTCAATGCTATGTTCAAATATTAAGATAAAATACATTACAAATTTCAATTGTTAATACTTTATTACATATTTTCACATATTATATTACTCTTATTTTGAGCCAAGTGACTTGTAGGCCATGTCCCTCATCTCAAGTGGGGGCATGTGACATGCATGTGCACTCCTTCCCATAGTTACAATTTACATGTTTAAAAATAATTATAGGTTATAATGATTTGAATAAAATATAAGGGGCAAGATTCACATTCATGTTTAAGTTAATACATGGCAATTTTAATGTTAAAGAAATTAAAATATTTCAAAAGTTTCAAATTTTCTAAAGTTGAAAATTTGTAAATTTTGAAAAGTATTATAGATATATATGCATTGTTGTGATTCATCTACATGTCAAAACCAATACATGTTATAATACAGTGACACTCAACATCTATGGTTCTAGTTTATCTATGTAGCCAAACATAGTTGGTGCTTCCTCCTTCAAATATTTTGTAGAGTGATTTACATAGTAAAATGAGAATTTTGGCATACAATATTTCCAACTTGAGCATTCAAAGGATTTTGAATCGATATTTGATCACTATCAATTAGCAATAGGGTCAACACTTCTCTAGATACCTCAACTAGGAGGCATACACACCTCTTTACTTTCAAGTTATGAATAAATTAGACTACATACTCTTTTAGGTGTATAATTTCCTTTATCTCTTAAAATAATTTATATTTTCAAATTTAAAATACTAATAGTAAGTGATTTTAGTGACATTTTAAAAAAAAAAATCACATTAATACATCTTGCATGATCAGGCTTTACATGCATAGAAAAAGGGTGTATGCACACATAAGTTCATATATAATTTAATTTAGTAATTTTAATTTATTGAATCACTATAATATAGTGAGGTAAAAATTAGATACATATATTTAATTTTT
Organism: Torreya grandis; assembly: GCA_037957365.1. Taxonomy (NCBI): domain Eukaryota; kingdom Viridiplantae; phylum Streptophyta; class Pinopsida; order Cupressales; family Taxaceae; genus Torreya; species Torreya grandis. The sequence goes on from JARHVA010006173.1 coordinate 777,751, forward strand.
AAATCATTTATGATGTTTAATATTGACATCCTTAACTTAGTATGTTATCCATTTTGTTAACTAGTAATCTATGAGAGAGCCTTTACTATATTGTTAACACTAAAAATATCATAAAAACATCCCTATTTAATCCAAACTCATCCAAAAACTATTTGTATTCACATGTCAAATCTTTCTCAATAGTCTCTATCATTCAAGGATATCACCATGTCAGGTAGGATGGGGCCACACTGTAGTAGTGTCCCCTAACATGACTAAGTAAAAGAACCTAGATAGCTTATTTAAAATTACTACACACTAATTAAAAGATCACTATTTTTCAAATTTCAATTTTAATACTTTATATCTATTAAATATGTTTTTAAAGTAGTTTCCAATAATATTTAGCTTGCATAGTCAACATAAAATATATTTTAGAGAGCTTTGCATATTCTTAGGCTCATTTAATATTTCTAGCAAATTCTAAATTCTTTAAAAATATGTATCATATTTTATTTTAATATCAAATTTCTATAATCAATAATTTACAATTAATCAGTTTATATTTATTCATTTGAGTTCATTAAATTAAAAATAAATAAATCATAGCTAATTATTTATTTTAAATCCATAACAAGAATTTATTAAGAGAGGGGTTAGAAGAGTATTTTGATTTTTAAAATACATTGAAATGGTTATTAATATTTGATAGTGTAAAAGAGTAAAAAAAATATGAGTCCAACTTAAATAATAAGACAAAATATATAACTTTGCTACAAATATACACAATACACTTCTTGTCCAAACATTTTAGATAGATAATGTTTTTCTAGTGAGATGATAGGAAAGACAATTTTTATTATGATTATGTTCATCAAATTTTGAGATCCAAAATTATTTATCAATTTTTAAAATCTTTACATTGATCACCGAGAAATTAAAAAATCTATTCAAACCAAAACATGGTAGCTAAGTGCACAAATGATAAAGAAGATTTTTTTTTTTTTGGGTCTATTTTCAAGGTCATAAAGGTTTTTAAACTCAAACTAATTATCATTCCCATCAATCGTATAAAAACTTAAAACTACACACCACACAAATGTAGGGATTCTCCAAAAAGGAAAATCAATGTCATGAAATGTTTCAGTACTAAGAAATTTAATGATACAATGAATGCTTTATAGATCGATTTATACATATCCTTGTAAATGAATAATACATTATTGTGACAATAAATGATATATTATCTTTCAAATTTCATTGAAAATATTTTATATGCTTTCTATACCCCTGAATGTACTAAGACACCTATAAATCGATAGACTTTTTGAATTCAAATTATGATCCTATTTTCATGAAAAGTGATAAAAAAGAGTGAAAAAGCAAATAGGATGAGACAATAATCTTAGGATGGACCCTAATGATCCAAAATATACAAATCCCCAATAAACACACAATGTATATTTCTCTGTGACTACCAAAATAAGAAGGAAACATAAAGGGCCTAGAAAGAAGAAGGTATGGGAGAAACAAAAAGAGAGGAAAATGACAAAAATGACCAAAATATATCAATAACACCTAATTTGTACCCAAAAAAAATGTGGTATTTTAATATAATATGGTTTTATGACCAATATGTATGGGCCATTTTTAGGTGTCTACATCTTCAATAATTGATGTGGATAATAAAAACTATATATAATGGAAATTTTCCTTATACTAACATAATTTTTGATTGATTGTGGGATGTGTACATTTTTCTTTTTGGGATTTCCCCCTCCTCAACCTTACCCTCTTCTTATCTTTAGATTCATAATCTCAAAAAAAAAAAATTAAATGACCCTTAATACATTCATTACCACCCTAAATTAGATATGCCTCTTTTATACATCTTGGAATTGCTTCTACAATTATAAAATCTAAAAATTTATCCCACATAGGTTGGTAAGATTTTTGTGTGGAAATATATAAACCTAATAAAACATGATCCTTATGATATCATGGTGATGTCATAATGGAAGTGAACATCTTTAAAATATCTTATCTAGTTAGTTGTGGGATTAGTAATGTTTGCTTAGTTGACTTTCCCCTCTCCTCCTTTAAAAAGTTGAAAATCTCCAAATTTTAAATATATGCCCCTTCAGTGTATATTAAAATTACTTTCTCTACTCCTATTGATTTTATATTATATCATTACTTATTATCTTCTTCTATGGATTTATAATCCCAATATTTCCTTCTTCTCTAATAATTTTTGCATTCATAATCCAAACATTTCCTCATCTTCTTCCAATATGTGGCTTTGTTATTATAAAACTATGAATACATGCTTGTTCAGTGCATCTTAGTAATTATTTATCTCCTTTTTGAGTTAATATTTCCAACTCAGCCTTCTTGTTTTCATCTCTATGGGTTCACAATCCTAAAAACATATGAATGCATGAAACTTTAAATTATCTTGTAATTTCTCCATGTACTCTTCAATAAGTTCATAATATGTAAATACATCTTAAATATATTTTTAAAATATAAAATAAAAATTATTTTTTCAAAACAAATAAAATAAAAATATAATTTATGAAGTAGCCACATAATGATACAAAAACCCTTATTAAAATGAAACACTTTACACATCAAGATAACATATTATACTTACAAAAATTATATTTTCACATGATGAAAAAGATTATCCTTTAATAGCATTGGCTGAATGGAAAATAAATATCAAGTTCAATAACATGTGGCATATATTAACATAAAAATATGCACAAATGACATCTTAGTGATGAAGGAAAATATGAGCCATAATAGCTCAGGCTATTTAATGGTCTTCCTACTTTCCCATTAGACTGTTCAAGACATGACAAGTGGAGTAGTTCTTATCCATGGAACTACCTCAAAAAAACTAAGGAAAATTTTCCTAAAGTTTACCATGACATAATGGCTCAAATTGATGTTTTTTTTCCTATTCCTAAGTTTAATTTTTATATTCAATGATTGGAGTAGTTTTTATTAATAGGATATTTTATGGGTTGTATCCCTTCTAAAAATTTGATAAAGACTTAGGTTTAATTTGCTTGGATCACTCATAAAATTAAGCTAAATAGCATCCAAAATATTAAAAAAGATTTTTTTATACTATGTTTCAATGACTCTACCCATGTAAGAATGATATTGAATATGTCTACCACTTGGTATATTTGTAAATCCTTGTTAGTGATCTCCCCTTGGACCTAAGTTTTTACTGTATCAAATCATGCTACTTTGAAAGTACCCATTTAGGTGGAGTTACCTAGGTTGCCCATTCCTTCTTAGAATTTCATTAACCAAATCATAACTCCCATTATTCAAGTATCTTTCCATGGGAATGCAAGGTTTTAATCAACCTACCCCTAAAAATGAATATACGTTGAATTTTTTTTGTCAAAGGATATAAAAGAGTTTGTTGAGATTTAGGTTGGTGATGTTAAGGTGTGGAGCCTAAAAGCTTCACATATGAGTGCATTACCAAAGTTGCAGGTTCACACAGTCACCGACATCGATCAGGAGCGACCGACGTAGGTCCGGTGCAGTTGAAGAGACGCTGGCGTCGACAGAGGATTGGCTGACGTCAGTAATAGGCAAGTAGGCGAGAACCGGCGTCGATTACCTATGCGTCCAGAATGCTATTTCTGAGGACAGAAGCGAGTGTTTGCATGATGAGTTTAATTCTTAGTCTTAAGCTCGCGTTTCTATTTTAGTAAGATTGTTTTTAGAGCCCTTGTTCAAGAAGCTTAACTATTGGTTGTAAGTGCATGCTCAAGTTTCCTAATTCTATATGTAGAATTAGATCTTCTTAGCTTAGCGTGATTATTGTAGTAGTTCATTGTATGTGAATGTTGAAGAACAGTACAGAGTTGTATCAATCTAGGTTGTTGGAGTTGATTGTACTTGAGAGAGAGAGCTCTTAAGGGATAGAGATCTAAAGAGAGATCTTGTGCATCTGAGAGAGGTGTGGAAGAAAGAAGTTTCTTCAATTGTATTCCTTTTGTAAAGAGTTTAATACAAGTTTTCAGGGTGGTTTCTTGTATCTCTTGTTCTTTGCTATTATCTGATTCTAGTTACTTATCTATCTAATTTAATTCCGCAGTTTATTGCTTTCATAAGTGTAATCATATTGTTGGTTGATCCCCAACAGGTGAGTCTTAACATTCATAATGAGTCCTATATATCAATTTTCCCAACATTTGCTTACATTTTCAAGCCACGAATCATAATATATAGTAATACCCAAATCCTAAACCCACTTATGATATCCTTAAGAATACTCAAGAAGATGAGTGGAAAAATATTGGGGTATGCAAAAACCACCATAAAAAGTGCCCCTCTCATTAGGGTCTTGTGTGTAACAACAAACTATATTTAATTATGAGCCATATGGTTATATGAATATTTCTCAACCTACTAGGGAGTTTCCCACTAACATGTAACTTTAGAAGGAGTGCACCCACTCTGAGGTGTAAATGAAAGAACCCCATTTTTACATTACTCCCATGGCCATGAACGTTCTAACTAGTTCTCAAGTTTATTTTAGCTTTTATATAGATATTTTTGCTCTCCTACCACATATTTTATCATGTTTAAGTACAAGTGATAACTAGCACAATCTCTCTCTAGAATCTCTAGATCCCTCTCATAGTCCTTTTATTCAATAATATATGGAGTATGTAGAGTATGTGGTCAACTTAGTAACTAACTAGGTTACTCAATGACATGAATTCTTATTTCCAACATGAGTAATCATTGAAGAATAGATATTAGACCCTTGGATTTTGAGGATATGTTTCTCAACACACATAATCTATGAATTATTACTCATAGAGAGTTTAGGGTCTTATTGAATCATATCATAAGTATGCAGTGAGATATTTTAGATATTAGTTTTAATATATCGACATTATCTACCTACAGTAAAATAAGGTGGTAGGTTTCTTTATCTACACTATGAATAAAGTAATATGGCATGATAGTTTAGTTCTAACAAGTAATCATGGCCTAGAACATGGTGGCCTTAATAAATTTATTTATCTAAAATGGTTAACATATTTTTTAGATTTTGGATGTTATCATTCACATAATGTCATCTAGGCCATTTTCAATATTGAAAACCACTCTTTTGACATCATTAGTGTTTATGCCTCAAATTATGCACATTAAATGATGAATTTATGGTAATCTATTTCTAATTCATTGCCTAAAGTCCACTAGGAAATATTTAGTGACTTCAACATGGTAGAACAGCTAGGTGACAAGTTTAGCATTATGCTAATGAGATAAACCATTGACAAAAGAGAGGAATGAATTTTCATGTGAAATAAATTTAGGTTTTATGACCCTAACACTAGTCATCATCCAACATCTTAAATTTGGTAAACTTGGACCAACCTTCAAAGAAGATCTAATCATGTGCTAAAATGGCTTGATTAGGCAATGTTTTCGACATAGCCATACTTGTCCTTTGAAAATAATTTTTTTATATTGGTATGGGCCTTGTTTTATTTTATGCTATCTGATCATTCACCTATCCATTTTCACATTATTTGGTAGATTAAATTTTTTAAAAACAATCTAGAAAACTTAGTTATTTATTAATACAACATTGTTAGACCATGGTCCCATCATGGCCAACATTAAGAGGATTTAGAACATGGCCCCCCAACCTACTTAGAATCTAGGATGGATTTAGTGGTGATTTGATGTGATTAATAAAACAACTAGATTTATCCATATTTATGGTCACTAGCTAGCTCAGATATGATGATGCTCTTACTCTACCACCTTGACAGTGTTGAGCAGGTAGTGGAGACACTTGAACAATATCCCTTTGAAAAAATTATGTAATTTTAGGTTTTTGAATCGATTCAAAATATCTAAATTATAGATGAGGATCTCAAATTTGTGCATGTTTATAATAGCATAAAGTGGGGGATAGAGTTTTCAAAGATTTTTTTCAAATGCTTAAAGGTAAAACTCCCTCCTAGTAGGTAAAATCCATCTTGGAGGATGTTTACTACCTCAATGAAATGTCTAAAATGGTTAGATATTTTTCTAAACATTATCGACATATTTTAATAGCTCAAAAACCTTCTCTAGAGTGACACCAAGATCTTGACCATTGCCTTTCAATTATTTAAAGAAAATTCACTCCATCTTAAATAGTTTCTTGTGATAGACAAATCTCTATTGAGGAAATTTATGATGCCACTATGAAAATGGCCAATGGCAAATCCCATAGTTGTTATGTCTTTCCTTCTAAATTTTACAAAAATAATTGGGACACTATCAGGCTTGATATTTAACATGTCTATCTTGAAGTCTTCCATAATTATTCCTTGGGCTTGAGTATTAAAAAAAGACACATCAGATATAACCTGTAACCTAAACATCCTAAATATATAATTAGAGGCCTATCATTATTTTTAATGTCTCCTACAATATTATCATCAAATCTTTAGACCATTGGCTTCACCACCTTTTGTATTTAATTATTCAACTCGAGTAGACAGGGTTCATCCATGGGAAATGTCTCTTGGATAATCATACTATTGTAATGGAAGGAATGTGATGGGATCATTACTATAATTATAAGGCCATGCTTATCAAAATTAACTTTGAAAAATCATATGATCGCATAGAGTGTCCATTCATTTTGTCCATGTTGAAATCTTTAGGATTTGCCCAACCTTCTTGTAATTAGTTTGTATTTTTTTTAAAAATTCCTCTACATTTATTTCAATCAATGGAGTGATTTCAGAATAGTTTTATCTTTTTATATCCATTAGGTAGGGTAAACTATTGGCTTCAACTCTTTATGTTCTCACTACTAAATATTTAAAATATATGCTTGCTAATATTCAATCTTAAGTCCTTGTTCATTACATCTCCTTACCTATCCAGGATCCAATACAACTTATTAATGGAAATTTTACAAATGATTTCTTTCTTACTCTCAATGAGGATGAATCTAATATTACTAATGTTATGCTCTGTCTTGATACTTTTTCTATTTTTTATCTCTGTCATCCAATGGCATAAAACCTAGTGCTGTAAACAATTTTACCTCTAATAACTTGAGTTGGTTTCACATAATCTTAGGAGACAACCCATAAATTCCTTCTAAATTCTTTCAAGTTTAGCATGTTTTTAGAGAGGAAGTTATATTTCAAATATGGAAAGAAAATAATTCAGCATTATCATCCAATGTTTCTACTAACATTCACTTTTATTTATAT
>JARHVA010006173.1:795000-812500 GCA_037957365.1 Torreya grandis
GGAATTCTAAAGGAAGTATAACTTTTTTACTATAGACTAGGGAAAAAGGAGTAGCAACTATAGGGGTTCAAATACTAGTTAGATATGCCCATAAGGTGAAAGGGATACAAAGATGCCAATCCTTCCCAACTTCATTCATGACTTTAGTTTGGATTTTAATTAAGGTTTTATTAGATGCTTTTGCTTGACTATTAGCTTGAGGATAGTAAGATGAGGAAAAAACTAATTTGATTTTAAATGAGTCACATAGTGCCTAGAATTTCTTATTCTTGAAAGATTTTCCATTATCTATTATTGTTTTATACAAAATTCCAAAATAACAAATAATTTTATGGTGGATAAATTCCATAATATTTTCTACCTTGGTCAAGATAAGCAACACAACTTATACCCACTTGGTGAAGTATTTTATAGTGGTAATGATGAAGCCATGATGTTAAGAGGAGTTAAGGTTGATTTGCCCTATAAGATCGAGCCCCCATTGGGAGAATGGCTAGAATTCTCTTGCTACCTACAAGTATTTACTAGGGGCATTGGATAAGTTTGCATGTTGCTGACATTATAATCACCTCTTAACATATGCACAACAATCTTGATTCAGAGTGGGCCAATAATAGCTTAGACGTAAGATTCTTTTTAGTAATTGAGTAGCCACTAAAGTATCCACCGCATGACCCATTATGTGCTTCCTAGATAGCTAAGGTAGCTTCATGATTTTTGAGACAATGAAGAAGAATGTTTTCAAAACCATGCTTATAGATAACACCCCCCAATATAGTATAACGGGAAGCTTTCTATTGAAAGACATGCCTAACACCTTTGTATAGATGTGGAAGTGATAGTCCTTTAGACAAATAAGTAAATATTTGTGTTTACCATTGCTCCTCTAGGTTTTCCTTGATATTATTGATAGACAAAAAAAATATTTTTCATGTACGAAAGACGGTTAACTTGATGGATAAGAAAAAATAGCTTGGAATCTTGAGATGAAGATGGGATAAAAGAGGCAAAGAATGCCATAGTATCAGTGAACTTATTAGTTGATCTAGGAGAAGTTTGGATAATGTAACATTTGAAAGTGGATAAAATTTCATCAGTTAAGGTCTTATATCTTTGGAGGATACCATTCTTATATTGATATATACCAGTAGTTTAATTTACCACTAGCTAAAAATCAACATAGATATTAAGGGATCTGACTCCTAATGCAAGGGTAGTTTGGAGGCCTATGATCAATGATTCATATTCAACCATGTTATTAGTGAAATAAAATTCTAATTTAAAAGATAAACACATGGGAATACCTTGAGGAGGTATTAATATAATTCTTGTGCTCCCTCCATGTTCATATTTGGACCCATCAAATAAGAGAGTCATTTGATATTCTGGGACTAATTGGGAAGTGGATGTGATATATTCATCAGGAACTTCACAATTGATTGGTTTGTTGTCACTAAGAGGTGCTTCGACCAACTGATCAGCAATAATCTATCCTTTAACAAACTTTTGATGGATAAATTCTAGATCAAACTTATCTAGAAGCATGATCCATTTGGCCATTGTTTAATTTAATAAGGCTTAGAATGCATGAACTTAAGGGGGTCAGTAGTCATAATTGCATACATCTTATGGTTAAGTAGGTAATGATGAATCTTAAAGGCTCCAGAACTAATGCTAGGCATAGTTTTTTGGTATGTAGATAATGTGTTTCATATTTTGTGAGGGTACAACTTATATAATAAACAACTTGTTCCTTATGATGCTCATCTCGATGGGTAAGCATAGCACTTAGAGCATGGTCAATAATTGAGATATAAAGGAAGAAAAGGTTGCCCCTCCTTACTTGGAGTGACGACTGGAGGTGATAAAAGATAGTCTTTGAGTGCGTTAAAGGATTCTTGATAATTAGAATCCCATAAAAAATGACTATCCTTCTTTAATAAATTGTGGAAAGCTTGACACCAATGATAGAGCTGGGATATGAAATGATGGATAGACTAGAACTTGCCTTATAAAATTAAAAGTTGCTTAAGGTTTGATGAAGGAGGCATTTCTATAATGGCCTTAATTTTAGCGGGATCCACTTCTATTCCTTGAATAAAAACAATGAATCCCAAAATTTTACCCATCAAGACACCAAAAATATATTTTTTAGATTTAGATGCACATGATACTGGATTAGATGATCGAAGATAAACTCAAGTAAGGATAAGTGATCCTCATAAAATTTTGACTTCCTAAGGAGGTCATCTACATAGTATTCAACAATTTTGTGGATTATGTCATGAAATATATAATTCATGCCCTGTTGATAGGTGGCTCTGACATTATTTAGGCCAAAGGGCATAACAGGATAGTAGAAGGTCACCCAAGGAGTAAAAAATGTAGTTTTATGTTGATCTTATAATGTAATAAGTATATGATTATAACCAAAAAAACCATCCATAAGGGACAACATTTCATGGCTAGCTATCAGGTCCACTAATTGGTCAATGTTAGGGAGATAGAAATCATATTTTGGACAAGCAAGATTTAAATCATGAAAGTTAGTATAGATACAAAGTCTCCCTATAGGCGTAGTGACTAGAATAATGTTGGACATCCATTGAGGATAATCAATGGGTTGAATGAAGTTAGCATATAAGAGGCACTACAATTCATATTTTACTAGGAATGCAATATGGGGATACATTTTACAAAGTTTTTGTTTTACCGATTTAGCATCAGGAAAGGTGACTATATTATTAATAACTATTATGGGGTCAATACCAGACATATCACTATAAGACTAGCCAAATGCCTTTGTACAGTCTGATAAAAAAGTGGTAAGATCCTAGTTCTCTTCTGGATTTAAGTCTTCACTAATTTTAACAATCCTCAAGGTTTCCTGAAACTTAATATTAATATCAGTAGTGGATTCATTTAATAAGCTATATGTTTTAGATGGAAGAGAATTACATAGATAAGATTTTTTAGTACCTAGATGAGTCAAGACTGACTCATCATCGTGATATTGAAGAACATGGATGGTTAGCATATCATGTCATATTAACTTAGGATATACTAAAGGGATAATTTGGGTCTCACCACCATGGTGAAATATGAGGGATTCTATGGAGATTTAATTGACTAAAAAAAGTTAGAAGGGATGGATATAGTGTCAGTAGTTGAGTAAGAGGTATCGAATGATGAAGATTTCTCTTCTTCTTCCAAAAATGGTAGAAGAATGGGGTCGAGAGAGGATTTAAAATAATTTTTAAGGCCTAAACCATGTTTTTCATCTAATTTTTCAAAATATACTAATGTGATGTTGCGAGGACCCTACTCATATCTACCCATGTCAAATCCCTTCCAGGGACAATGATAAAGGTAGGTTTACACAAACTACAGTTTATTGAGAAATGAGAAATTGGATGAAAAAGGTTTAGCATAGGTGTCATCATCAAGCACTAAAGTGGTTTGATTAATTCCATCATATATCAAGTGGGTGCATAAGAATGGTTGGCCAAATCGGATGAGCTCACCTAAGTTGGGTAGATACATGGGTTATTTCTCTGGATGGTCATATTCCCTAGGAGTGGGTAACATGTTAAGGGTCAATAGCTAGTATTCCCCCATTGAAAGATGTTGCATCATGGAATCAATGGACTCATGAGCTGGTAATTTTGAAGTGGGAATAGTCATGCTAGTCAAGGCTTGATTAGAGGATGAAAATGGGATTGTGTTAGGTGAGTATACTATGACATCACTTGGTAGAAAAGTGTAGTTTCATGATTTGAAAAGATGAGGATCAATGGGAATGATGTGGACCTGGCCTTCATATTCAAACTTAAGGCACTGATGGATAGTGGACGGGATAGATCACACATATAAATCCACAAATGTCCTAATAAAATGTTATATTGGAATGTCCCTTTTATGACATAAAAGAGTTCATGGAGGGTATGAGAACCTACACTAATGGGAAGGACAACCATTCCTACTGTGAGTGCTACCATGTCATTGAATGCACATAGAATTGTTGAAGATTGGGAAATAATGGTTTTTGGTAGTTGTAACTATTGAGATGAATGTGAATAAATAATATTGATATTGGCCCCATTATTAATCATAAATATTTTAATCTGAGTTTGATTTATTTGAGTTGCGATGAAAAGTGGTGATCTTGATCTTCAGGTGATAAGAAAATGACTATAGAATCAGTAAAACAAATAGTTGATACCATTTGGGGGCCCTTATAAATGTTGACAATGATTGAGGCTCATCTAAATGCACCTCAATAGCCTCGAGCACTTCTATCATTACTTGTAAATGGTGAGAGTTTTTGATAAGTTCATACAATGACATTTTTATAGGAGTTTGGTGGAGTTATTTTAATATGGAAATTTATACCAACTCATTGGCTTTGTCCAGGCTAGTTCATGTAATAGAGACTTTAGGCTTTAGTCTAGATGGTTTAAGTATATTAGGAGTAGAGGCTACTATAACTGAAACCTTAGCTTTATTGGGGTTTTGATTTTGAGAGTGGGTGGCTAAATGAATAACATTGATGTGTAATAATGGATAGTCCCAAGAAGCCACTGACTCTTTATCACTTATAGGACTAGCAGGGTTATGAGTTGGTGGAATATTTGTGATGGTGACTTTTTCTATTAGGAGTTTTATCATTTAGATCATCAATTAATAGATCATCATCCTATACTAGCTATTGGATTATGGCCTTAAGGGAATTACAATTTTCCATGTTATGTCAAACCATTCTATGCTATGTGCATATCTCCCAACTCTTATACCAAGAAGATCTTTGGAGGGGAAGGTTAATGGGTCATATAGGTGGTAAAATTATGAGGGATGTGTCCAACAATTGTTTTAAGATTACAATGTAAGATAATTTCAAAGGGTAACTTTGTGGTCTTATAATAGGTTGTACCATCTCTTTTGGTAAAGTATTGATTCTTTGGTTTCGACATTTAGATTTTGTGGTAGAGATGACCTTAGGAAATTTTTCTTTAAATTTATCTTATGGGCCTTTAGTAGAAGATAGTGGATATTGAGATGGAGGTGTGTTTAATAATGGAGGGGGATTTTATATTTTCCCATGTGTTTGAATGGAAGAACCTATTGTAGGGACACTTACTTTAAAAGATGGATGAGGACCTAAAATAGATGATGGAGATGATACAAAAGGGGTTGACCCTTTGTTATTTCATGTGTTGAGAGTAGAGGGGATATTTGGTTTAAGGTTTTTGTCTTTTGACATTTGAAAAAGATAAACCTGTACTTAAGGATGGGCTAAGGCTTTTTTTGATGGAGTACCAAGGCAATTGTCCCAGCTATCAATGATAGGAGCTTTACCCTTTCCCTTGGTAGTTTTAGGGTAAGGAGGTGTTGTGATAGAGGATGATTTTGAAGGGTCTTGGTACCGAGTGAATTGATAGCATCCTTATATATTATGATCTTAGTACATATTATGAATAGGTTCACCAAGGACCAAAGGGGCAGAATGTTTGACTCTAGAAGCATCAAAATGTTTATCTATGATATCCCAAGGAGGGGATTTAGGTTTTTTTTTGGAGATTCAGTTCAAGAAGATGAAGTAGATCGTTCACATGAATGATCACATGCAATGAGATCAGGGAGCTCTAGAGAGGTTTTGGGAGTTGTATCAATAATTTTAGGTTGACTTACATTGAAATCATCTCCCATGAGAAGATCTAAGACTGAAGATCTATTTGGAGCTTATTTAGGCAATAATTGGTCGTAGATTGTATCGATCATATGTGTAGCTTGATTTTTTGTTTCTCTAAGGTTAGCATGGATTGTGTTTGATGTAGATAAATGATTTGGAAATGGTTGTCTAAAAATATCTAAATATTGGTTGGGAAGAGTGTTTGGAATGTCCAAATGAAGGTCCCCCTTGTCAATGAGGTATTGTATAAATTGTTTAAAGGATTGTCATCATTCTATGTCATGTCCAATTACCCTATGATAGGCACACAATTCATCCTATTTATACCAAGTAGGCTTAGAATGTGTATCGTCAACTAGTCTAGTTTGATGCAACTCAATAACATTTGATTGTTGGATTTTATCCAATACAGAAGTGTAAGGTTCTCCTAAAGGGGTATATTTCTTAAGGTGAAAATGAGTAAGGCCCCTAGGTGGCTATGTTTGAGAAGTGGATGGTCCTAATTGATTGGGTGTTGAAGGGGAATAAGTTTTTAGAATAATAGAATTTTTTGTCCCTTTTGGTTTCGGATTATTGTTATTACTTTTTGAGGGGTCAGGTTTGAAGTTTTTATTATGTAAATTAATTTTTCCCTCTTCAATGCCCTGAATTTCAAATTTACATGCCATGGTAAAGGCTTCATCTAAATTTATAAAGGTTTAACTTTTTAACATGGATGAGATATGTTTTGAACAAGAGTATGAAAATAATTCAATTAATTTAGGTTGTGGCAAGGAAAAGGTTAACTGGTTGATCATGCTAAGCCAACAAGATACAATGTCTGATATGGATTCATCTTTAAATTATCAAATACCGTATAAATTTGTGATACTCACTTTTAGAGCAGTGTTGATTAAGAAGTGTTTTAAGAAAATTTGGGCCAATTACCTAAAAGAAAAGAGTGAATGTTTATAGATAGAGTTGTACCAATCTATTACAGCTCTTGTTAATGACATGGGAAATGTCCTAAGTAATAATGCATCATCGGTAACACACATGTCTAAAATCTCTAAGATGCTACTGGGGATCTTCCCTATTCTGAAACTTAGTAAACTTGGAAAGTTCCCATTGTGAGGGATACTGTTAGATAGGAACAGACAAGTGGATAGGCTCATATCAAATTTTCTCATATATGAGCATAGTATTATGTTCAAAGGTAGAGGCTTCCAAATTAGTCATCCTATTCATAAGGATGTTTATGATGTCTACTTGAGGGTTATTCTAAAGTACATTCCCTAAGACACCTTGCTAAAGAGTAGATAAGGTTTTTGAGGAAGGGTGTCTAATTATAGTGGACATAATGGGTTGGGATGCCACCACATACTATGGGACCTACAATAGAATATTATAATATGTGGAGGATTGGAAATAAGTGGTCCCTAATGACTAGGATGGAGTCATATATTAAGTAGCCATGAAGACATACTGTTGCGAAGGTTGCATTGGAGGGATTTGTTGTGTATGTTATAAATCTTGTCAATTGTAAGTTAGACTCTTTTTTATAGGTGGGAAACGTATAGGGATTGATACTACTTACATTTCGGGAGGAATAGCGGATATAGACTTAGTGGTATAATCACTTTGAACCTGAGTAATGGGGGTTAGAGAATTAGCATGTACTATAGGTGGTTAGCTTTCTAAATGTTGCATCATCTAAATTAGTGCTAGATGGAAGAGAGTTGGTAGAAAATCATACCATGGCTATGGTAAATCCTTCATTTTTCTTAGTTCCCTCCAAAGGAATCCCATATAAATATCATGAATCTTGGGTATGGGGGAAAGGAGATATGTGTATTGATCGATTACTAAGGTAGTAATTGAGAGAAATAGGGTTATTGTGTAATATTTTTATAAAGGAAGGATCTCCTTGAGAATAAAAGTGTGGGAACATAGGATTCTCAAAGGGCTCAAGAGTAAAGGAGGAGCTAGGTGTATGTTACATAGGAGAGGATGTGACACCCACTTATTATTCTTTCTTTGATTGTTGCTTAGTCAAAACCATGAGACAGAAAAGAATAGCAATAACAAAACAATAATTTATTTCACTTTTAAATGTGGATGAAAGATGCAAAAAATAAAGTCATTCTAAAATGTTTTTATATTTTTTAATTTTTTAACTTTAAGATGTGAAAATAAATAAACAAAAAGGATAATAAGGGTCCTAAGAAATGGTAATCTAAGGATGGTTTCAATAATTTTATTTTGGTGCTCAAAGTAAATTTGTATTGGTATCGGTATGTGGATTGATACTTGAGGCTTTCTCCCCTCACTTTACAATCCCATATCCATTACAAGTGCTTAGCCAAGATATACCGATAGTCCAAAGAGTATACTTAGCTAGAGAACTGAGTTGGTCTTCTCCTTGGTGGTGAAATCCAAGTGGGATCACTAGGAAGAAGGTTGTCATGAGGTGATGAAATACCCATCGGTTTCCTGATGTCAAGTATTTAGATGAGTTTGTTCTGATTGTGATTTGGTTTATGTGTGAAAGAGTTATTATTAAAATGAATTCATGGCTTAGATTATTTTATGTGAATTACTTAAGTAGGAAAAAAATGAGTGTAATTTATTTTAACCTTAAAAGGGAAATAAAATGCAAACTTAATGTTCTTTGGATGAATTCACACAAATAAAGGGATAGAGAGCAAGTTCAAGAATTTTAAATTTTAAAACAAAAGATGAGACCTAGGTCCCACCGAGCATGCAAGAATGTTTTAGTATTTTCTTCATTTTTCAATGTAATCTAATTAGCTACTAGAAATAAAGTAAATACAAGGTTTTAAAGATTACCTAGAGATGTAGACCAGCTATGCACCATTGATCAAGCTTTGGGAACTCCTCTTTGGTTGGAGAGGAATGACCTAAAAATCACACTAACTCACAAAAAATTGATTAATATAAAGATGAATAGGTTGCATGGTAAGGAACCAATCCCAAGAAGTGATCTTCTTCCTTAGGTGGATGTCAGCGCGTGCTTAACACTCAAGTTTATAAATAAACATGAAATTAAAAATATATATAAGGATAGGATGCAAATATAAAACAACAAAGGTGTTTAATCTATAATAGGATTAATGTCATCAAAGTAATCATCCCAAAATTCAATAGCTCTATCAACATCCTCTTGAATTATGACTAATTTTTCATTAATGCTTTCTTGATTAAGTGTGAAAATCATAGTAAAAAGACCTAATTAGTATATAATGTCACTTTGATCATTGAATGAAGGTTGTGTGATAATGGGGAGATCAAATGCTAAAAATATCATGCACTACTTCAGGTAGAGTCATCTACATGTGAAAGACATATTTTCAAAAAATAGCATGCAAGATTTAACATGTTTTTAGGATTGTGAATGTTATGAAAAAAGACTTCAAGGCTATTTTAGTAGTTTAGTAGGGATCGATGATGATTCTACAGGATCAACATTGATTTAGATGGATTACCATCAATTTTGAGTTAAATTCTAAACTATGAAAATATGTGATAATAACGACTTGTAAAATTGATAAAATGATGAAAATTGAATGGAAATGTTGACATAGAATTGCAGAAGATAATAAGATTTAAATATGACTGAATTAACATAAAATAATAACCTTGAATGGCTTGAAAAGATGAAAATAAATAAGACTATAAAATTATGCTCAAAAACCTTCAAAATCCCTTAATAGTTGTATGAATAAAGGTTATACAATGTGGCAAAGTGTTGACAATGCCCGTATGTAGGTTATAGGAAAAATAGAGTAGAGGTTCAAAGTCAAAAGTATTATGCGTGTCTTTTGAGTAGAGGAGGCTCTCTATTTGTTTATGGATCAATGCCTTTTTGGGCTAATTGATGTCAATCATGGGGAATCGATGTCGATGTGCCTAAAATAGGTGGAGGTGAACTTTAGGCTGTCTAAAAGGGTTGTTTACGAGGTAAAGATAGGTTTAAACAACTTATATGTTTTTAGGCTGTTTAAACCATAAGATGGGTTTGTTATGAGGTTGGGAGGGTTTTTTATTAATTTATTTTTATGAATTTATGGTTAGGGTTAGTGAAATAGGGTTAATTAATTTTTGACTATAGTAATTAAATTGATTAACACATGTGGTAAACGTAAATGGGTAAGGTTAATGTAATTATTTCAAATAACTATGAATGGGGCCATTATGTTAGAGAGGAAGGATAAATGTGACAATGCACCATGTTAATACAAAAGGGTGTATAAAACTAGCATCTAAAATAATATTTGGTTTGTAAGAGTTTTGATTACTACTTTATTTTATTTCTAAAAAAAATATGTTTTTACCTAGCTAAGATATATTTTTAAAATTATATTTTAGGGCATATGAATATTAAACTCTTCTGAAGATAAAGAGATTATACCCTAAACCAAAATAACAAAGGTAGTATTAGAATGAGAGGCATGTCCTTAAATTGGGTTTTGTTATGGATTTATCTAATACCATTAGAGTGTGTGCATTCTTCCTTCCAAGGAAATTTGTATCAGTACAAATGTGGGCCTTTTATATTTCCTACTTTCATTTTTTTGTTATAGAATAACTTCTTAGGCCAAATTATGGAGGATTACCATGATACCCTTAGGGAGAAATTACTATTATCCTTGTAGTGCTACAATCATTCTTTTGGAAATTACATAAGAATTAGTTTACATTGAATTGAGTCTCTTTGAACATCCCCATTTTATCTCACTAATATGAGTGACATAAGGTACCATTTAGAAGGCTACCTATTATTCATGAAGGCATTTTTAATTTAATAAAATTATTTTATTTCCTTAATTTTTTGGATGTACAGTTCCTAGCCACAAATTACATGATTATATGATATGGTTTATTACTACAATATCAATATAGATATAATACAATTATCTTATTATTTTGAGACTAGGATAATATTAGATAGAATTACCCTCACCTCAAGTGGGGGCATATGAGTGTGGCATGTCATAGATACATGAGTCCACATACACAAAGTTCATAAAATTGGAAGAATTTAATATAGTTTACACAATTCAAATATACAGTTGGGGTTATCATCTTATACATTTTTTAATGATTTTAACAGATATTTGACAAAGTTTTTAGTTTTATGACATATATTATACATAGTTATAAAGTAGAGGGTACATTTCAAAAGATACTTCTGATTGACATACATGATAGGTGCATATGCCATGAAACTACACCAAGTCATATATACATATTCATATCATATACACATTTAAGTACCAATCTTACCAAGATGAACCAATTGAGCTTTATCTATCTAGTGTAGTTGGTTACATTGATTAATGTGATTGAGATTTAGTGTCATAGATGGAATTGGAACTACTCCCATTATTTAGGCTGATATGAATACCATTTAACCTATGTGAGATTAGCTATATTATGTATACATTTGAGTTGTGTGATTGAGATTTAGAGATCTTGATGGCCTTGACACAACTCACCCTTTGCACAAGATTAGTGGCATAATCACCCTCTAATTATCCTCCTCACATCTCCAAAATTTATATATTAACCCCTCTCCAATTATTCATCAAGGAAGAATCATTACCAAATAAAACTACCAAGGGGAAACATTCTTGCATCAACACACAAGTGTTCTCTTTCTTTACACTCTTTGCTTTCAAGTATTTCAATTATTTCAAGTTTTTGATTATATGAACTAATTACCATGTAACATGCTCTTAGTTATATTTAATTAATAAAAACACATTGAAATTGGATTCATGTCATATAAAGGTGTGTTTTAAAAACCATAATACACATTTATTTTCCTTTAAACTAGTAATTTCATCCTTATGCAATTCTAGATTAAAAGGGGAATTATAGATGTTAAAATTAGATTTTACATGATCACTAGTCTTGTACACTTGATAAATATCATTAATGGCAAAACCTTTTCATTTATGATCTTGATGTTGTCTAAAGGATCACATTCACCATCTCATTGTAATAAAATACTTATCTTATATTTTGACTCTGATATCATGATTATCTAAATCACATGTAGCCTACAATATTCTTAAAGCCTAATATATTTTTTATACTATTAATTGAACATATTAATCAAATATATATATATATATATATATATATATATATATATATCATCTAGGATTCCATTTTCGATATTAGGATACTAAAATATAGGATGCCATTTTTGATATAATGAATCACAACTGAGCATCATCCTAACTATTTCTAACCCTACACTTCTCAAATCTATTTGTGCATCATTCAATAAGATAATTATTATTCATTATTTATGTCTAAGTAATCAAATTATTATTTAACATTGTACTTTATATATTTAGCATATTTACATGATTCAACATTGTATCAGAATATATTATGAATCTAAATTATTTAATTGGCTTGCACTTCTAAAATAGTCTTTTCATTAATTTATTAGGCTATTATCTTTTACCATTTTTTTATAAAATGGGTTAAAAAATAATTAAATCATAAAATTAAATATATGTTATCAACTAAAATTAGAATTATTTGATAGGAGACTATAGGAAGTAAAATTTATAACATATCATGTATTCATGGTGTTTTAATTTTTCTAGTTCCCTTTTCACTATTAGAAGCTATTGAAGTAATAATAATGTTTTATTCAACATTAGGTATTTTACCTCAACTCTGAAAAAAAATTTAGCCTAATTTCTTATCTCACTTGGTGAATTTATAGAGGAAGTCTCTATAAGGAGAGGTTGAAGCCATATCCCATTTTTGGGCATTTCCCTTTCCTGATAGTATTTCAGCCATAGATAGTTTTTGCACCCAATTTTTCTATTTTTTGAAGACTTGTGGAGATATTTTCCAATTAATTAGTGATTCAATACATAGTTTCAAAAAATTTATTTAATGACATTATGATAATTTTATTTAAATGATAGATCTACTAAAAAAGTATCCTGGTATAGTTTATTTTACTTGTTTTACTTGTTGATCATGATTAGATTCCCATGTAATCAAAGATGGGTGTTCTACTTCTATGAAAATGTTAGATATCTTCCTAATTTTCTTCCCATGACTAACTAGGAAGGATTGAACTATTATTTTAGAGGATTATAGACATGATTGATATAATTTATCTTATTTCCACATATTTATTGGCTATCGACATATTCACACAATTGGTATAGCATGACTAGTAGATTAGAAAATTTAATTCATTATCATTTTTAGATATCATGTTTGTGTGTGTGTGTGTGTGTGTGTGTGTGTGTGTGTGTGTGTGTGTGTGTGTGTGTGTGTGTGTGTGTGTGTGTGTGTGTGTGTGTGTGTGTGTGGATATTAGTTCTCTAAGGATATGATACTTATAATTATTCATGTAGAGGTTGAATTGATTATTTTGGATAACTATTGACATGATTAATATCCTTTATCTTAATTTCACCATATATATTGGCTATGGACATGTTTCAATATTTTATATAGTATGTTTAGTTTTTTTAATATGTTATAATATTACATTATTATCATGTGTGTGCTTGGATATTAGTTATCTAACCAGGAATGCATCTATGTGGTAGTAGATTTATGGATAGGTTATTTCTAACCCATCATGTAATTTTTAACTTGTGATGTATCCAAGGGTTGATACAACTATTAGATTATTCACTTTAGTGTACACTATTTTAATTTAATCTATATTTAGGGACTTAATTATGTGCACATGTATTTAATTATTAATCTTGTGAATATTCCTTATTAGGTGTATGCACTTGGATTTAATACTTTTCTATGAGGTTATTATATCCAACTATGATTTATCCAAGGCCTCTTTCTATCCCATATATTTGGCACTAAAGTAGTGAATTTGTAAGAGATAAGTGGAGATATTCAATTGTAATAATCTCCTTGAATAAATATATAGTTTTTTTTGTATTTAACTTGAGTGTGTTATTACTGGCTTAGAAGATTACCTATTGTGTTTTTTATGTTTCATAAAGATCCTTGGATATAAGTTGCATCTTGAATTGTAACCATGATATGGTATCAAAACATCAAAACTTTTTAAAAATCCATTACTCATATCTTCTTGCCCACACTCTTTAATAAATTTCTTCCTAATCTAGTTATCTCCAACCAATTTTATATTTTTGTTTTGGTTTAGATCCATACAAGACAATCTATTACTTCTAGATGTATCAAGTTTTATAATATTTTATGGAGGGTTTATTTATTTTTAAGTCTTTTCAGATCAAATTTTGATTATTGACATCTCTTGGTGAGATCTATCTCTTGCTAATTTTACTCTACACTCCATATTTAAACTTCATCTCAAACATGTCTAGATTTATACTTCTACTAATTTTGGATCATAGTCAACCCTTCCAAAGCCATAGTTATGGTTAAGGTGGCTGTAAGAGATATATAATAGTTAAAATATCCTTAATATCCATAGGATAGATGATCTCTCCCTTTCATGACCTATCTCAGCTACACAATCCATCTATCCACCCTTTTTACTCATTGTATTATCCATAGGTCTCGCTTGTGTGTGTCTTAATAAAAATATACATGTTAAAACTATGGAGGCTTTAATATATGTCTAAGCATCTTGAGAAATCACTAAATAAGATAAAAATAAAGCTCTGTATTATATTTTTTGAAAAAAAACAAGGGATTTATTTATATCCATTAGCTAAAACCACTCATCCTCCTCAACACATATGCTGATGGCTAGATGTTGACACATTAGAGCTTGAGGGAATCCCATGTTATTTGATAGCCACAAATTGGTGATAGAAAAGGGATATTCTCATGAAGATCATATATTCACACCTAGGGTACCCTATCTTATGCTTATATTGAGCCTTCTCGGTCAAGAACTAACTCCAACTTGCTCATAATGACTTGCATACACGTTCAATATCTCTTATGGGGGAATTCACGTCGTTTTACTAAATCTACCAAAGTCTTCCTAAATATATATTTGAACTCCCTCATGAGCTACCAATAAGGAATTTTTTTTGACTATATATAAATTTGATGAATTAGGGTGGAACTTGTTATGAGTAGAGCTTTTTAAAGCCAAATTGTAAAGTGGGGTTTAATATAAAAAGAGGTTTTTTTTTGTGGTTGATTTTTTTTTTTTTTTTAAGGGGAGTATTTTCCTTGTCTTAAGAACTAAAATTATAATATGGTTCAAATTTATTATCTTATTTTTTTTTGTAAAAGGAATAAATTATTTATTTTGGGGGGTTATTCATCTTCTAATATCAAGTATATTTTATTCCTCCTCTTCTTTGACAATGGATGCTTGACTCTTTGATCCCATTAATATATCTAACTATCATGAAAGGAAACCCAAAATATAACAATTACTCATGTCAAAAGTATTGATAACATTGTACCTACATTTACCTCTTAGAAGGACAAATATGGATATTTTTTCAAATAAGACAAGGATCATGGTCTTGTTGGTCTCAATATTTTAGAAAACCTCCAGTTCCATATTACAGATGCTAAGACTCATAAAGAGTTATGGGATAAAATTAAACACTCATTTAGTAAGGTAAAAGAGTTTAAAAAGTTTTAATTAGATGGATAGTTGAGGTGTCTTTCACCGTTAGACTTTCCCTCTATTGATGAATTTATGAAAAATTTAAAGTTTTTAAGATTAGAATCAAAGTTTGGTGATAAATAAAAGAGTGAAAAGTGGAGTATTTTTTTGATTCTATCAGAAATAAAAGGTCCATATAGTGTTTTTGCTTTTGGTTTATATACTATAATGGATACTTTAGGTGATGAGTTTAAATTGCCATCCCTTTGAGGTGTTTTGTGAAAGACTTACTATATAGAAAACTAAATTGGTGTCCCTAGATGCTCTATCTAGTCCTAATCATACACTAGTTGTTAATTAATCTAAAGGAAAACTTCTACCTAAGACAACGACTAAGCCAAAGACAATGCATTCAAATAAAACTCTAGAACTTACCTCCCAGTCTCCTATGTCTAAAAAAATGTTTAGACAAAACAAGACATGATCCTTGTGTCTTTTGTTATAGGAAAAATAATTTTGGTCTTAAATTTTTTAAAAATATGGAATCTTTAGAATTTGCAGTCAAACAACAACACATTCCTTGGGAAAGGGCAAAACACTCTCTACCTAGGCTACATATGCCCAACATGATGATTGGATCTTGGATTCAAGTGCCTCACACCATCTCAATTACTCATAAGATCTTATTTATTCTATTAATGATTGTAGTACTTCACAGATTGTTATGGGAAACTCCTAACAGTTTTAAGTTTTAGGCTTTGTCATAGTTGATATGAATAATGGGTGCTTTAATAATGTCTTTCTTGTACCAAAAATATCTTCTAATATTCTTTCTATGTATCATATTTTTAATTATGGTACTAAAAAATTATGGATTTTAGTCCATATGATGCAATAAGATAACGTAAATATACTAAAGTGATAATATCTATAGGGGTAATGAATCACAGTCAAAAACTCTACTTTTGATAAGTGTCAGTCTTCTTCTAGTTCGTATCTTATTGGTGATGGTGATTTAATGAAAAAATTATGACATGATAGTTTAGGTCACTTGAATTAAAAATACATGCAGCAAACAAGTGCTAAAAATATTGTAAATGGCCTTCCAAAGGATTCTTTTATTGATGGAGTGTGTCCTAGATGTCTAGTTGGAAAATAACATCAAGATCCACTTCCAGTAGGTAAGGCCACACGTGAACATGCACCTTTAGATTTGGTTCATAGTGATTGGGTGTCTTTTCCAATTCACTCCTTATCAGGAACCAAGTATGTACTCACTTTCATTGATGACTACACTAAACACACTTGGGTATATTTTCTCAAGTTAAAAAGTGAAGTATTTGACCTATTCAAAGCCTTTAAATCCTTTGTGTAAAAATAATAATCTCTTCCTCTTAAGAAGATACACATTGACAATGGATAAGAATATTAAAATAATTACTTACTATATATTTCTATTGATAATAACATCTAACATCAGTACATTGTGCAATACACTTGACAACATAATGCTATAGTTGAACAAAATAATATAACTTTTAAATAGATGGAAATTTTATGCTTCATTTTAAAAAAATTGAACCAAAATTTTGGATTGAGGTAATTACTTATACTAATTACATTTAAAATCACATGCCACACAAGGTTATTTAGAATATAACACCTAAGGAATTCATGCCTAATACTTTTGTCTTTTGTGTTTTCAAAATAATGGCATGGGTGTTTGTTTTAGATGACAAGAACAAATAATTGAAGAAGAATATCCAACCACTCCTTTTTATAGCTATTTTGAAGATTTGAAAGCTTATCAAATTCTTGATCTTATCATAAAAATTATTTTTTATGAGAAGTACGAGTTGATGAGCAACCTACTCCACAAGAGACTACACCTAGATCTTCTTCCTCTTCCCCTTTTTATAGTTGATTATGAGGACCTAATTCTTATTTTTGACAATGAATAGGATGTTATTTATCATGTTCAATAACCTCAACCACCTCATTTAAATTTCATGTCCAATTGGGAACATAGCACTCTACATGCAACATGTTCTTTGATTAGTGATCCATCTGATACTTTTTTCAGTCTCTCACAAACCTTTGGTATTTTTATTTTGGTTCATACCATTTCAAATGATACAGTATTGTTTTTTGAGATAATAGGTCACCCTGAGTGGGATGCTACAATGCATAACAAATATTCTTCATTGATGAATAATAATACATGGGAACTTATTCTTCTT
>JARHVA010006173.1:817500-862500 GCA_037957365.1 Torreya grandis
TGGACCTTTCTTTCTTTATGAAGTCTCACATATACTCTAGCGTGTGCCCCTAATCCATTATCTTAGTCTGAATAGTATTATATTGATGAACGATACCTTCTATCTTCCATAGAATACTTAAAACCTTCTCATCTTCCACCTCTACAAGTTCTGAGTATGTACCAATTTTCTTATTCCTTGGACACTAGCTTTTAGGATAGACACCTATGTTAACTTTAGTGTCCTTCCCCAAAATAAGTTTCGAGTGCCCTAAAGTCATCATATTTACAAATAAAACATATCCTAATGGTTATCATATGTGCTTTAATGTGATTTATTTCTCAAAAGGGATTGATATAAATATAATATCAACCGTCATTAATTCACCACATAGAAAATTCTTACCTACTCACCAAGCTGGCAGGTAACTTACAAAAGACATTCAATCAATCACTTAATAAATTAAAGCTTCCCTATTTTATCATGTACATAGGTTTGAAGTACTAAAGGAGTAACCTAAGAGTCATATTTTCAATGTTATAATCTAGGTCACTGCTATACTTACTTTGTTCATATTGCATTATTCACACACAATAAAACACATGGGGGAAAACCACATTAGTCTGAGGCCATATTCAAAGTATTGGATATGTAGGTATCACTCAATGATAGAGGGGTTATAATGGTCATCTTGACACTATGAGCCCATTAACCCATTTTTCCTCAAGGTTAACATGAAAATGAATACCTATGGTTTTCTAATTTCATGAAGAATGATAATCGATGAACTAGATTTGAATGACCCAAATTTGATATCATGTTGGGTTCACCAAATGTTTAACCCTCAATTTTGGATTCAAAATCCTTACTTGGGTAGATAGGATTAATAATATAGAAATGATAATGCATAAGGGTTATAATCAGATCTACAATAGACCAATTGGGTGCTAAATTTAGATAAACATATACTAATTTTTTAAAATTGAGATAGACTCAAATAGTAATTAAAACTATGTTAAGTATAAAGATGAAAAATAATAATATAATTATCTTGTTTTGCTTCTAATATAGTTCAATATTTAGAACATGCATAAGAAAACTAGAAGAGGATTTTGGAACAGTCATCAGATTCTAAATTTGATGCTTCTAGAGTTGTGTCTAACTTTTTTGATACTCTTCAATCTGATTATTATAACACTCTTCAAAGAGATTAAGGGTGTCATGTGAGGTCTTTGTATGAAATAAGTAGAGAGAAGATGGATTGTGTCTGACTATTTTAACACTCTTCATGCAAAGGTCTTTGGTTCTAATAGTACCATTGTACTTTGATTAAAGTATATTATCATAAAATCTAGTCGACGTGATGTTTCATCAAAATTACCTAAACCTACATGTCACTCCTTAACTGGTTTAAAAAAACTCTAAAAATTAGTGTGTATTTGGTCCAATGATTAATGGAAGGTGATTAAAAATAAGGTTATATGGATTTTATTTATTTACAAAGAAGGTATCACAAAAGAAATGTGGACAAATCTATATTGAGTTCTTCTGATTATAGATTCATCCAAAGTAAAAATAAAATAAAATAATAAATTTAAGTAAATAAACTTATCAACAGATTTACAAATGTGAAAAAAAAAAAAAAAAATGTTTGGTAAGCAAAACTTAAGGCATCATGTAATGAACGGCCCATATTATTGTAATCTAATAGTTGGGATGTAAATTTCCATTACTTATGCTTAAGATTAATATCAATTTAAATTATTATTCAAACCTTAAGTGGGGTTTATTCCATAGAGGAAATTAATTAGTTTTAAATATATTAGTAACTTTTATGTATTAGGTAATAGTGTAAACTTAAGTAAAATGGTTTATTGTAGGAATATCATATGTGGATCCATTTGTTTTAAGATTTGGTTATGAGGTGTAACCAAAGATCAGTTGATTTATTTTTCAAATGATATGGAGTGAGACCACATTATTTCTCTAATGATTATGTTCAATCCACCAACATTTCCTAGTTCTTCATCCACCACAACGTGGTGATTCTACATGAGATTTTCTGTGTGTTTATGTCACTCCAAGTTATAATTAACATACCAAAAGATATATTTGTACTTTATCCATTTGGGTGTGTGGTGTGTGTAGTGGTTTTCATTATATAATAATCACTATTATTTTTCTTGTTAACCTTAACTTTAAAGCCATCACCATTGTTGGTGGATGGTGAAATCCACAAGTGGACAAGCATTAAATTTGTGGTCTAGTAATTGGTATGGAAAAAAGTATTGGGAAGATCAATTTAAATAGCCAATTAAACAAAGATTTTCCCTAAAATGTAAATTCCTATGGTTTGGTAGAAGTCTTATGCAAGTTCAACCTTCACCAAGATGTGCCATTTTGGTATGGTAGCTTAGAAACTCTAGGTTCCAAACAAAAATAAAAATTGGGTTAAAGATCTAACTATTTTAGCCATAAATGATCATATAGGCATAAGGAGGGTTGTAAATACTACCCATACTAAAACTTTAATCTTGTATTTATTAAAGAGATAAATACTTGCATCCAAGGGGAGAAAACAATAAGCAAGTTGGTAGCATAACAACAGACGTGTTTGTGATTGGTGACATAGTGTTTAATATTTTAAAACATAACAAAGAAGAAACACTTCATCATATTTTACACCTTTATATATTGGTGTCATGAGGATGCTATTGCTCATGCACCAAACTTTAAAAAATAGACTCAAAGGGTATACACTTCAAAAATAACCAATAAGAATATAAAATTCAAACACTTTTGACATAAACATTTACAATTTTTTCAAGGTCATTGCTTCCTCCTTTATAATAAACTACATATAATAATGCAAAATCTTATATATAAATTATTAAATTAATAAATACTACTGAATAGAAAAATCTACAAACCTAAGACAAATAAATGCTAATTAAAGATAAGGTTTTGCATCCTAGAACAAATAAATAATAACCAAAGTTAATGTAAAATTCTAAAGAGAAATAAATTGGTAGTGGTGTTATAGTAGAGTAAAAATTTCTAAGACATGGCATACATGATAATTACTCTAAAACTCCTTTCCATCCAATAAATGATTGATTATGATATTGACTGGTTTTATGCTCTTTTAAAATGATCCTTTCGTTATTTCAACACCTTTGATGCCAAAAATAAATCATGTGGACATTGATAAGATAAAGAGATAAATTTTTTTTAATTTAAAAATATAAAAAATAATTACAATAATTTTTTTTGTCGAAGAAATAAATGAATTTGAACTATAATCAATAAAAGAGAAACAAACAAAGAAATCAAATTTATGTAAAAAAAAGAAACAATATTCTGATATTGTAAAAAATGATAAGAGAGGAAGTTGAATAATAATATTTGATTTGTTGTGAATATCAAAAGAATCATTAGAAACGGACAATGTAATGTATATTTAGAAAGTAGTGATATTTCATGGTGGAAGGATGCCTTCTTAAACATGATATTGTGGGTAGCAAAAGTGAGAGTAGTGATATTATTAATGAAGTACCGATGACTCTTGAGGAGGTGAATCACAATGAGGTAAAATCATTCAATGAAAATTTCTTATTTTTTAAAAAATATTAAAGAAAAATTTGGAAGTGTTAGTCTTGCTAGAAAAATATAGCTTGTAAATCAAATGAATATTTACAGGCTAAGGTTTCGCTGAGAAATAATCAAATAGTTGATTTATTTGAAATATTTATTTCCAATTATCCCAATGAAGGGGATGAGGGAGACTGAACTATAGTTTGTAATAAGAGAAGGTGATATAATAAGAAGGATCTAGTATGAGTCTCAGATTCTGAAAATAAATAGTTTGAGAGAGTCATAAATTTTTTGTTGTAATTATGTTATTATTGCTTATTTTCTGCTGGAAGAAGAGCTTCATTAAATCTTTGATTATATTATCTTTTTAATTTTTTATATAAAAATTAGACCCTTTCAAAATTCATCTTTACCAATAATTATGAAAAACGTGATTTTAAAGATTGAGGCAAACAAAACAATAAAAAAGTGTTCGCAAACAAAGACTACTCCCAAAATAAAGTTTTATTTATGGGAACTATCATAAATGAATAATCTGATTTAAGAATTGAATTCGTTAACATTTTGACTCCCAAAAACAACAATTTTTTTAATTAAAAAAATCACTTAAATATTTGTTAAATTGATCTAATTTAAAATCGTAGCATGTCAATAAAATTTGATAGGACCCAAAAATATTGGAAGATGTGTTCAAAATCGTAGCGTAATGTTCACGGACCGAAGACTACGGCCAAATAAGAGAAAACTTAGCACGTTGATTTGTGCATAATTTTGTATCAAATTGAAATTATACAAGTAATTCGTCCCTTTGTTTGGCTACAAATTGGAGCAGGGGTTTTGTTATTTTCACAAAGAGATTATCTGTTTGTGTTACGAAATGATAATGGCAATGATGAAGGTCAGGCTTGTTTTGGTTGTGGTTTTTCTCGATTTGTTGTGAGGCCAAGGTCAAGATTTGCAAGTGAATTTTTCAAGCCCTAAAAACAATGAGAGGTCTAGAGTGGGTGTGCCCCCTTATAGTGGGACAATACTGTGATATTTTACATGTAGAGCTATGCTAACAGGGGCATTATAGGTTGTGATTTGTAACATTCTTGTGGTTTCTATGAAGAAAACATTTTCTGGGGATTTCGTATGTGATATTCCCCAAAAGAGGTCCTTTTTTTATGTGGAATCTCTCATACAACATAAAAATTCATACGTGCATGTAATAGCCATTTTCAATGAGTCTCATATATTGAGTCTATAAGTTCTATTCAGCAAGTTCTTATAAAAAGTATAATAGGTTCAAGTAAAATTTAATATATGGGAAGAATTGTTGAGAAGATGGCGTTTTCATTATCGAGAGGATATTTTCGACTACATAATAAAGATCTCCAAGACTAACTTTGATCTGCAAACATGTGTGCAAGGCATGAAAGTAATTGCAAACCTTAGTGAGAAAATTTCTATTCAATGTTTCACATTCAAAATTAAGTTAAGTGCTATGACCAAATTTAAACTCATTGGAGTTCAAATTAAAATGCTGAAAAGTACTGGTCTTGCTAAACTTGGCATTTACTTTCATGACTTACATGCATGTCTACAAATCAAGAGGGTGACACAAGTAGTTATATTGAGCTAAAATACATTGTCTTGGTGATATTTGTTACATGGTCAAAAATTTCTAATGGATAAGGGAAATGTCACTTTCTCAACAATTTTTTTAATATATTGTGTTCTAGTTAACCCTAATGTACCTTTTATGAGAATCTATTATACAATGTTGGTAGACTCGGCATAGAATTGGGAGCCATTAACAATGGATACCACCAACACATGAGAATTTTAAAGTGGTATGGTGTATTCCACCAACAAGAATGATAGAATTGTTATTGTAATTAATTAATAAAGTATATTATGTCATCGTTTTATTAGATAATTATATTTATAGATGGGTTTCTATTTTATGTATTTTCTAAATAGTTTAGATGTAAAATTAACATTTAATTAATTTCCAATTAATAAAAAATATAATTAAAATACTTAATAAATAATATAATTACAACATTGTTCCAAAAAATATAATGATAAAATTGTAATTTTAATTACAATTTTTTTCCAATCTTTATGTGAATAATTGAATTTACACTAA
Source organism: Torreya grandis (assembly GCA_037957365.1). Taxonomy (NCBI): domain Eukaryota; kingdom Viridiplantae; phylum Streptophyta; class Pinopsida; order Cupressales; family Taxaceae; genus Torreya; species Torreya grandis. The sequence goes on from JARHVA010006173.1 coordinate 823,208, forward strand.
ATAAAGACAAATCTGGTTTACACTAAGTAGAGACTCAAATCCTTAACTATAAATAGCAACTGATAATGTCTTCTTCTCCCCTTCCCACCCTCCAATCGGCCAATGACCCAAATTTAAACCCTCCTATGAATATCTGCAAGTAAAATAAGGAGAAAGGTTGATCCCACCTCCCAATGGATTGAAGCAACTAGGTGGTGACCAATGTCAACTTGTCAACCTTGGTCCAATGAATTCTGACTAGGAATAAAAAACAACATGGGCACTCCAAGGAATTAGTTAACTGTGAGGAGGCAGCCTTAGGGTCTACCCAGTCTTACAACAGATCCTTCACAAATGCAGTCAAATATAAAAAGTATGATTCATAGATGTCAAAGAAAAGTATGAAGCCTCTCAACCCGGCTCCATCAAACCCCTCCATTTCTTGGGACAATGAATCGTTAAAATCAGTACTGGGTAATAAAAATTATTATTTAGGCATGGGAGTTATTTGTCAGTTTGATAATCTTTGGCGAAACCTATCAGATATCTATGCTTGTATATCCAATCTATGAAAGCCTCTCTTAAAAATTAAGTTGCATCTATATCATAGTGCAAAAGGTTTATTTATTGTTTTTTCTATCTTATTTAAGATAAAACGCTGATTCTAGGCAAACAATGGAGTTGGGATTATCATCAATTGTTAATGAAGCTTTGGCTTTTATGTTTCAACACTCTCGCTGAATATTTTTACACTAGACCCATTTGGGTTGACCTACCTCATTTCCTCCTGCATTTTTTGATTGCACACTACTTCAAGGCAATAGGGAACTCTTTGGGTAACTTCTAGCAGACTGATAATGTCATTGAAACATTCTCCTCTACCAATTTTTCTAGAATCTTGGTAATTATTAATAGTTCCATTAATTTTCTGGCCTCTATTGACTTGACTATAGAGTATTGTGTGTAGAATAAACCCTTGGACTATAATGGTTACCTTTTTGATATTTTATGTGTTTTAACATCATACATTTGACTTATGATTGTAACAACCATAACAAAACAAAGGTTTCAACTTGGTGGAATAATTCCTCTTTTGATTTTTTGATAGTGGTTAAACTTGACTATTACGATAGTGATAGAAAATAATAGGGAGTGGATCGAAGTTAAAAATAATAAAAAATACAAAATATTTATGGTTAAAAATTCTTCCAATATGACCCTTCACTTAGAATAATCTTAGCCTTGAGGAGGATGTGTAGAATTTTTCGTTTATGTTGGCTTAATTTTTTATGGATGTTTCATCATTTATTTAATGTTTATTATTTTTTGTTTCTTTTTCCATTGTCATAGGTGTTCCATGTGAAATTTAAAGTCTTATCATTTTCTTACATTTTTTTAGGGTTACATAACTTTTCAAAGTTAAGGATTTAACCCTATCAAATTAATTAATTAATTAAAAAATTATTTTTTTTAAAAAAAAAAAAAATTGCAAAAAGAAATGCAATAAAAACCTTGATAGAGCACAAAGAGAATGTTGTTAATTATGTGAAAAATAAAGAAAAGGAAAATATAAACAAAAGTTTATAAAACATTGTTCTTATCATATTTTAACAAGAAGAATGTGATGCATTTTTTTAATTTTTGAATATTACAAATTATTGTTGCATTTTAAATTATATAATAAAAATAAGAAAATAATAAAAAAGAAAGATTATCGAATATTCTATAATTCATAAATGTTTATTCAAAATTTAAACGAAAATATAAAATTAAATTCAATTTAAAGAAAATCTCATTATTAAATATTTTATTCGAACATAATAATGCTGACTCATTCAAATAAAATGTATATAAAACTTAAATCCTAGATGATATTCATTCAAACAAATTTTATACACATTAAAAATATAGTTCAAATATTTTAGAAAAAAATAAACAAACTTCGATCATTTATACATATAAAAATACATAGCATTAATCATGTAATGTAAAGTCAATTGATACAAACTAAGGATTCAACATAGAAGGTAGCCAGCTCTCTTAGAAATATTAGAATAAATAAATAAATACATAATAGGGTTTGGTAACATTGTTCCCAACACACATATTTTCTTGTGCAGAATAATAGGACACAATGATCTCTATTCTCCATTTATATTCATTTATTACAATCTTAATATATTGTAAATGTATATCAAATGAAATTTTGTATCCTTAAATTTATATTGGAATAAAATGTTTCAATAAATTTATAAATTAAAATTAAAAATATAAATATATATCGTAAAAAATGTCTTAAATAATGTTTTGAAGAATAAATTGAACTCCATAATATAACAAACAACATATAAACTGAATTAAAATATTTAACAACTATCATATACAATCGAAAATATTTATTTCATAAACAAATGTTATGAATTCAAAAAAAATTGTTTGTATTCTTTTAAAAATAAGAAAAAAAGTTATATATATATATATATATATATATATATATATATATATATATATATATATATATATAATTGTATTTTGATGCATGTAGAATATGAAATATTGATGTCATATGTAAATGTAACATTGTATATATATATATATATATATATATATATATATATATATATATATACCTTGTTTAAATAAATATAATAAAATATAGTGTAGGATTAAAATATATTTTGAGTTTTAATATTATGATTTGTTTTAGTATATATGTTTTTATAACATTGTTACAAATATAGAAATTTTTGTTTTTAAAGTGCATCAAATTATTATTAGATTATTTTTATTATTATTATTATTTTAATTTGATTTCAATATCTATGTAAGGATCTATATATTTGTGTGTATTACTTTAAATTAATATTTCAATTAATGGTATATCAAAAAATAATAACTTATAAATGAGATTTCTATCGATGATAATAACTATGTAATAATTTGTTTTGCTTATTTAGAAAAACAAAAAAAGCCCACAAGTTTTAATGGCTGATAGAGATGTGTTGGATCTTTGGTGATCAAGTCACATACAGGGAGGATATATAGAGTACTAAAATTAATTTATGACATTTACTATGATTTCCTATTGATCAAAAAGTTCTAAAAAAGATATAACTTTTTTATATTTTACACAATATAATATTCTTTTTAACGTATTCACCATTATAGTGAAGTGAAAAATAATTGTTTTCTCTCTCCTTGTTAAATAAATCATTTATTTAAAAAGTTGAAATCTATTTATCTTGAAACCATTTTTTACTATGATTCATTTTTTTAGTTATTGATAATGCAATACTTTTGTTTTTTTAAGGACATGTCTCTCTCCTTATTAAAAAATTATTTATTTTCTTAGGTGAAATCCATACATCTTGAAAATATTTTTGACTATGATTTAGTTTGTTGGCTATTGATAGTGCAATATTTTTATTTTATTAAGACAAGAGTGAAGATTAATTTTTTTAAAGATAGTTTTGATAGATTGACATGGATAGTTGAAGGTTTGAACATGCATTAATTATGTATTTATAGTTATGATGATGTGTACTATCCATTGTGGGTGTAATTTTTATTTCATGCCATTGCAGGTTTGAAACATCACATAGTTTTGATAACTTGATATGCAGAGATCAAAGTTTGGGCATACACTACTAAAATGAGTCCATTGTTATGTACCTAATCAAAATTCATCAATAAAATTTGTTGGATGCATAAAAATATGGTCCTTTGCTAACAAATTGTGTCATGATTTTGGTGTGGGCATGTTCCATGGTTTGAGGGTTACCAACATTGTTGCATTATCCTATGAAAGAAAAGAGATTTAGATATGAAATGATGAGAGAACAATAAATTTCATCAATGACATTTATTATGATTTTTATTTGGTAGAAAGGTTTTATATAAACTATCCCATTTTTTGGTTTACCCATAGATAGATAGTTATTTTGTTTAATTAGTGCAATAGTTTTGTATGCATAGAATAAGAATTGGGAATTAAAAAACTATGAGTTTAGTTAACCAAAAATAAATTTTCATTACTGAAATATGTGTGTGTGGGAGGGGGGGGGGGGATTATGAATAAGTGATTTTATTAAAATTTGTCACAAAATATTGTTAATATATGATGCATATAAAGGGATACACAATGTGGGTTGGAAATAATATTGTATGTTGCTTTATGATAACATTGGCTTGGATATTCAAGAAGGATAGAATGTATTGCACTATGAAAATCATGTCATTTTGTGTCAAAAACACTAAAAGTGGAACAAATTAGGATAAACTAATTGATTTATTATACCATCTCATAGGCAGAACCCCATTTTTATCTTCTACAAACTTACCATCTTGAAGTCTTCAAAATGTATCCATTATACTTATGTGAGTTTCTTTGCTAACCAACTTTAGGGCACTGCTATTTCTAAAATGTCATTAGATGCATAAATATTAACCAACATAAGGGATTTCCCATGAAAATATTTTTCTCCAAAATGCAAGGTTAGATGGGTCCACTCTCCAATCCATTGCAAGGTATATCAATATGATCACTCCATGAAATCCCATGTCATGGTTGGGCATGTGACAAGTATAATAAGGAACATTAATTTTTTGCTTTCATTTAGAATAAAATCTATAAATATTCACTTACAAACAAATAAAATGTATATTTGAAAAATTTATAACAACTAGCACTAACCATGTTTTTATTGTTTCTCTTAGTTACACCATGTACATTATGTGAATAAACATTCATTGGAAAATATTAAGGTGAATATCTTCAACATATTTGCGTTTAAGTGTCATTAATTAGTTTTTCACTCTTCAAGAAATCTTTATCATTTCTTCCAAGGGAAGTGTTTCATATAACAAAATGTGATGCATGTTGGTGAGAAGAAAGAAGAATGCCACTAGGATTTGGATCAAAGACATGGAATATCAAAGTAAAAGACCCTTATGAATGAAAAAATGAGTTTTGAAAATCACATTGGCAGCTTATAGATTAATTTCCATCACCAATTTAGTGTTTTATCAAGGTGATATAGGCGCATGTCTAGCTACAATTTAAATAATTGGTGACATATTTTCCATCAAAAAAGACTATGGTTATCTCAAAGTTAGTGATAAGGGACCTATTATTATGAGTATTCTTGTTATATGTGAACTCATTAATTAAAAACCATCATTAGCTCTAGCTTAGGGTATACATTTCTCGATCGTGGCCTTAGTTGGTGAATTGGTGTTATCTTTAAGAGGGAAATCCTTTATCTTATGGTCTGATGATTAAAAAGGTAAAAAAAGTATAGGGAAGGTTAATGTAAATCACTCTTTTTGAGAAGCATTGCTCTCCTATCTAAATGTTTTTGATTAAACTAAGGTATTTTTTGAGGTCAACCTCCACAAAAGTGTACCATTTTTGTCTAGACATGAAATAACCTATATACGTTTCAAATCAAGTGGAAAGACCTAAGAGTTTAACCAATTTCTCTAGAAATGGCCATAAAGGCATAAACAAGCCATGCCAATCTACTCATATAGGTAATTTGAACTTGGATTTCATAGAGAGAACAAATTATTGGGTCTAGATGGAAAAACAAGAACCAAAATCCTAACATACGTAAGGTCATACTTTTGAATGGAAACATGGAGTTTAGGGTTTTCAAACATAAATAGGGACAAACTTGTTGTCATTTTTTGTAGCCCTATAAACTTGAATCCATGACAATGCCTATGTGTTTAGACCCTTATTTTCAACATAGCTTTAGAGGATATATGTCCTAAAAATAACCAATAAAATTATAAGATTCAAAACATTGGCATATTTTATCAAACTCAAAAATATTTTAAGAAAATTAAGAGGTTTTTCTAATAAGATAGTACATCACTTTGTGAAATGCTTTGGACACAAACATTTGATCTTTATTCAATATTATTATTTCCTCTTCTAGAATAAGCTACAACGACCATTGCTATACCTATATGAGTTGAAAATCATATTGATAACGGAAAAAAAAAGAGAGAGGGATGGTAGAAATTGTTATTTATAGATCTTTTACTTGTGATGAAAAAGAAAGAGACCCTATTCATGAATTTACCTATATGTCTAATGTTTTAAACCCATCTCTTAAGTGTTTCGAACTATGGAATAAAGATCATTTATGTCATCCCCAAAAAAACATTATGACATACGAAACGTATTCTTCCTAGCTAGGAGTCGGGTAATGAGAAAATGCCCGAAAACCATTTTTTAAGTTTTGACTCCGAAGATCTATCTCTTCTTATATTAAAAATGGGGAACCATCTATATCATTTTTTTGCAATATTAAGGTTGGTGTTAATTTGAAGAAAAAAAAATCAAAACATTTTTAATTCAATTAATCATATTGAAAAATAAATAATTTTTTTTTATAAAACATGAAACCACTCTTATGTGAAAAGCCTCCTAAATTTTAGTCATAATGCCTCTACAGTGATTTGTTGTTTGCCCCCGTCCACGGGAGCACTAAGAAAACTGTATGTTGTCTAACAAAGCTTGACCCGGCAAATGGCGTGTCCAGTACAATGTTCACCCCGAAAACTGCGGCAAAATAGAAGAATAGTCAGGACGTTGATTTGTCAAAAACCTAAAATTTTATTACAATAAAATTCTACAAGTAATCGGATAATGCCAATTTTATTCCATTTGTTTGTCTATTAATTGGAGCTGCGGATAATACCAATTTTCTAGTAATTTTGTTTTAATCTATAAAATTTAAAAGCAATGTTAAAGATTTTCTACTTTCATGTGAGAAACCTCCAAATATATGTAATTATAGTGCCTTTAGAGAGATTTCTGGTTTGTCCTCTCCGTGGAACCACGTCTGAAATCAAAATGAGAGCGTCAAAACAATTAGTTAAATTAAAGTCATGGGACCACTTTGATGGGAGTACTGATAAATTAGAATGATAATCTTATAGTACTTTTGATTTAATTTGTAAAATTTAAAGGTAATGCTGAAGACTTTTCGGAATCATGGGACCACCTCCATGGGAGAACTAAGAATTTAGAAGGATAGCGCAGCATGTGGGACTGGTGTTCTAACAAAGCTTGACCCGGCAAACGAAAATAACGTGTGTTTTACGTAGCGACGACTGCCGCCAAATAGGAGAAAAATCAGCACTTTGATTTGTCAAAAAACTTAGTATTAAACTGAAAATCTACAAGTGATCTGTGTCTTTGTTTGGCTCTAAATTGGAGCACGGGTTTAGTTATTTTTACAAAAAACAGTATCTGTTGGTGTTAAGGCATGACAATGATGATGATAAGGATGAAGGTGTGGCTTGTTTTGGTGGTGTGTTTTCTACATTCGTGGGGAGTGGGTGTGGGCGCCCTCCAGTGGGACGATACCGTGGCAGCCTACGCGCAGAACTATGCAAATGAGCGCATCGCAGACTGTGCTTTGCAGCATTCTGTGGGTCAGTATGGAGAAAACATTTTCTGAGGATCTGGTAAGGAATATTCACCTGAAGAGGCCGTGAGTTCATGGATAAGCGAGAAGCAGTATTACGATTACGCTTCGAATTCATGTGCCCAAGAGAAGCAGTGCGGACATTATACTCAAGTGGTGTGGGGAAATTTGGTTAAGCATGGCTGTGCTCGTGTTAAATGTAACAGTGGTGCCATTTTCATCACATGCAATTACAACCCGCGTGGGAACATCGATGGCCAGAGGCAATACTGAATATTCCTACGTTTCCTCTCCCTTCCATTTCCCAAATATCATCTCACGCCCTTAATGTCTTTGCCGACTCTATCGCCCTTTTACACAATTCGGTCACTCAATCAAGCTGATTCGTGTCTAGAATTGTTACCGCCTTTAAATAATGCTGCGTACCGTGCCTTATAGTTTATTTTACAGGTTCATAAAGGAACATCAATATTGTTATATATCATTGCAATCGTTATTTCATATATTGTTATTAAAAGCACTGACATCAATATAAAAGTTTACATCATATTTAAAAAGAACATCTAAAGATTAAGTATTTAGAAACACATTATAGTTAGATTTTATAAATTAAAATGTCATAAAAATTATGATCAAACAAATAAAATAGAATGGTGTTATTGCTATTTTATTTCATATATATCATGTCACTTATTAAATGTAATTTTTGACTCTTACCTCTTTAATCTATCACCCTTCTACACAATTATATCACTCAATCAAGTTGACCCGTGTCTAAAATTGTTATTACATTTAAATAATATTATATATTTTGTCTTATAGTTTAGTTTACAATTTTATTATTATGTTATATAAGGGAATCGATTTTTTGAAGAAGCATTTGTTGTGTACATCCAAAATTTAAATATACAATTTCCTATTTTTGGTATAAAAGTAACTCAATTTTTCCATTATTAATTGATTTTATCATTAAAACATTTGAATTTTTAATCTTGAAGCCTATGTATATAGATCCAACAATAAGTACACCCGTATTAATTTTATACACACACATGTGTATATATATATATATATATATATATATATATATATATATATATATATATATATATATGTATATGTATATATATTTTACAATTTTATCTTAACCTTTCATCCATATTATCCTTGTTATAATAATCAATATTTCATATATTGTTATGAAAAGTACTGACATCAACATTTGTAACAACATTAAAAAGGACATGTAAAGATTGAACATTTAGAAGTACATAATGATTAGATTTCATAAATTGAAATAGCATCAAATAAAATAGAAGGGTGTTTTTACTATTGAATCTAAAAGCATGCAAGAATCATTGGAGGAAATAAGACACATTCATATTTTTTTCTATTTTAAAAAATATTTAATTTTAGAAGGGAATGCACAACAACTATGTTTCTTAGAAACTCTAGAATAAAAAGTGAAATAATTAACCTTATAAAAAAAAAATTATTATAAAATGAAGTAAGATGTAATATTAACAGATGTGTAAAATAACACTGATTAAAAAAATGTAATATAAATAAATCTATCTTAAATTAAAATGTAATACATGTATGTATAAACATTTTACTAGTCTTACTCAAGTAAAAAATAATAATTTATTTTTAATTATATTTTTTTATAGATATATAATGAGCTAGCATTTACTTTTCACTATGGTTTACTTGAAAATGAGTGATGATTTACCACATATTGTTTACGAAAATGGATTGATCAAAATATTTTATTTTCTAATGATATATTTTCAATAATTTCTTAATTTTTTTATTTTAATAATATTTTATTAAACTTTTAATTGATTGCATAAATCACTAATATAATTTATAAATATTTTTCTATGCCTTTTTATTTTAAACATAGTTTGATACACTGAAACATGATCTTTCATCACTCAATTTTTATTTTAAACAATTTATAATATTTTTCTTATTTAATATGATTTATTATATTTTTTATTAATAATATTGTTTAAAAAATATAAAAAATAAATAAAAACTTTAAAAAAAATTGAATATGAAAGATTAATGAAAGACATTAACCTTAAAAATATGAGGGGGCTCTCGACATGGTAAACCTTAAAAAAGGGCCTTCATTTCATTTCAATTAATTCCAATTAAACGGTAAATTTGTATGAGGAAGTAAAGTCCTACGTAGTCCACAAAAAATCAATGTAAAACAAAGCTACCGACATAGTCAATACCTTCATTAGAATTGTTTGTGGGTTCCATACACACATATGAATGCTCAATAATTCCTTCGTATCATTGGTGAGTGGTCAATACGTCAAGAGCCATCTCTACCTAAACAACAAACGATAAAACATCCTATCACTTAAGTGGGTTTCAATACACTCATTATAATCATTTGTAGGTCTCATAGAAAAAATCGGTTCTCCATATTGAAATCTTATCATCAACAAGTGGTCAATATCTAAAGAGCAATCTCAACTTTATATTAAAAACATAGACATTTTAATTGGTGATTTGGATGATCGATTTATGAAGTCAATTACTTATTAGTACTTGTAAATCAGTGATGTAGTTATTAAATTGCACTGATTAGATTTGACTATCTATTGGTGGTTATTACTAGGTATAAATTAATTTTATTTCCCAATGTTTGAGGATAATATTAAATATTTTATTGGTTTTTTTAGTTGTCGTTAACAATTGATTAATTGTCTGCCTAAGATTGAATCAAACACCTTAATATGAACATTTAAGTGGGGCAATGATAGTGTCAAATGAAAATATTTAGCAGGGGTTGCAGAACCCTGTTTAATACAAGTGTCATCATCCTTGAGATGGCAAAGACACTTTTTTGTTACATCTATCTCCAACGCTCACAATTGATAGCATAAAAGGAGGGTGTCTAGAGACTACAATGATACACAACAAATTTTTGTCTTTTGAAATACAAAATTGATTCTAAATTCATTTTATAATATTTTGCGCAACATGACAAAGCAACTAAAAGAATTTAAGCTTTGTATAATTCAATGACTATTATTTCCTTTCTCAAGTTCACAGGGAGTTTTATCACCACTATCATTGCAAAAGGCACTTATAGAGGAGTGTTAGAAAGATTCCATTTGCTTTTTTTTTTTGAACGACAATGTTTATTACTAAAATTCAATTTCTATTTACATTTGAATATAAACCAAATGAGTTATATTTTTATTTTTGTTTAATTTCTAGATCTTATTTTTCATATAGTGCCACGATAGCCTGCTTATCATAGAAAGCACCAAAAACTCATCAAATTTTATCATGGTCAATGATGATATTTTGGTGTTAAAAAGTAACATTGTAAAGGAAAGCGAATGGTGAAAAACAAGTGAGTATATGCTTTAATGCATGCTCACGCTATAAACCTTTTCACACACTAACAAATTCTTTTTAATTTTTTCTTATTATTTTGATTTAGGGTTTTATCAGCGTGAACATAAAAATATTGCAAATTTATGATGTATTAAATGTGTATATTATTCCAAGTGTTTTGAAATTAATCTACACCATTCATTAGACAAATTAATTTAGCCAATTTTCATTAAATAATTTTTTTATCAATAAGTAGTTCACATTGAAGCTTGGTTTAAGCAATCCAAAATTTATACTATATTTCATCTAACAAAAATCTAGGGCTTGCAGCATTTTTTAATCCCATATTAGTAAGTAATCCACATTGAAGCAGGTAGCTTTTCTCTAAGTTTAGGGGGGAATGCTTATTCTTCTTCATCCCACTACACATAAAGATTGATTTAAGTAGAGAAATAGAAGCATATTGGTAATAAGTGTAACTGTGTTCATAAATTTCATGTTTGATCTACTTTATTTGGTGGAGACTCAATACTTTAAATAGGTTTCTCGCTAACTCTAGACTTAATCGATTGGTGTGTAGTCTGGTTGCTAAATTTTGTGAGACTACCAAGAAATGGATAATGGCTAGCCATACATTGGTTAAAATCCCTATGCATGAAATTAGGGCTCATAAATGAGCCAACTTTCAAAAAAATACCAAAACTTACTCTATGTAGAGTTTCTAAATGAAAACCGCTACCAAAATCAAAGCTACATTTATCCTAAACATGGACTTAGAAAACATATATAGTAATTGGGACCTCAAACCTATGCATTACTCTTCCCTTTCAAGATTCTTAATAGGCCTTATTCTTCATTAATTACCACATCACCATGATGGCCACTTGAGTCCATCGCCTATTTTTATGTCCAAATTTTGTGTGTGAACAAAAAAATTAAAAAATTAAAAAAAAGGTAGGCTATAAAGTATTTTATTTTACAAAGACCTACTAGAAATGATGTGGCAAATGTCCCACAAAATTCTATCAAAGAAAGTTTTGGATTAATAAAGAAATAGTTGTGCCTTCATCTAAAGGCCAATTATTTTGTGTTTTAATTATTCGAAACATTTTTTCGCTCGGGGCATTTGTCAATATTATTATATTTTCAGTGTTTTTACAATGATAAAACTTTAAATGGGTTATGTATTACTAGATGTAATACCAAGTTATATTATTATTTCTAACTCTACTTCTAAGTTCAAAGTTTTATCTTAGATTATATAGAAATGTATTTATTCTACGGTTTGTTTAAATAATCTATAGAAAAAAAGTTGACCTTAAATTTACCTGTATTCTATTTGTAGTTAATATTCCATAATTTCAAGTCATTTTAAAAATTTAGTTTGCATCCTACTCTATTTTATTTATTTTTAGTTGTTTTTAACCCGTTAATAACTTCTTCATGAATATCAAAGAAGATCCATGTTTTTCCATTATACATGTGCTTGGAATGGTATTAAACATTGGTAGAAGTAGATTTGGCATTTCCATATAGAAAAAAACTATGCATAGTGTGCCAACTGCATGTTTTAACTATAGACACTCCTTTTTTGACCGCTTCTGTGTCTAAATGGACATCAGACTAATTTATTGAAATCAAATACAAATTTATCTATAAATCATTAAATCAACTCATTTCCCCTAGAATTCTGATGTATAAATTATGTGACACATTAATACATGCCTAATTGAGATAATGCACTTGATTAGATCATTCAATTTACTAAAACGTACCCAAACTATGGATAGTGCACATGCTACTTTATTTCATTTTTTTTCTATTTATTGTTAACCTGTGAATAACTTCTTCATGGACATCATATAAGAGCCATTTTTTCCATTACACATGTTTTTGGAATGTTATTAAATATTGGTAGGAGTAGAGTTGGCATTTCCATGTTAAGTAATAATTGCAGACAGTATGCCACTTCATGTTTTAACTGTAGACACTCTTTTTTGGCCACTTCTATGTCTAAATGGACATCAAACTGATTTATTGAAATCAGATTTAAACTCATATAGAAATCATTTAATCAATGCATTTCCCCTAGAATTATGATGTATGCATTCTATGGCACATTAGTACATGCCTAATTGAGATAATGCACTACATTAGATCATTCAATTTGCCAAAAGGTACCCAAACTTGTTACCTTATTTTCAAAATACCCTTCCATAAATTAACCAAATTCCTCTATTATTGAATCCTATCCCATCAAAATTACATCGCATTACTGTTGACCAAATTTCACCTCAGTATAATTTGTTCAACCATTTTTATGGAGAGCCAAAAAATAGTTGTAAGAATAGGTCATTTCAAAGGTCCAAAATTGTAAGTCAAGGAGGTTAAAGTGTTTTGGCTCCATTGTAGTGTATGTTAGGTTCTCCACAGGTCAAGTCTTGGCCCATCATAAACCTAAGTTACATTATCAAAACCAAGTCAAGATCTCTAACTGACTCGACTTATAAAAAATTCATGAGTAGAAGTAATCTAGGTTTACAAACCTGAATGACTCCTTCAAATGATTTGTGGGATTTCCATGATGCATGACTTCAGGTTTTCCAAGGACCAAGTCTTAAATTGCTTTAAAATAAAAAGCAATCAGAAAAACTGAAATGGCGTTGATAATGTTCCTCCTCAAGTGTCCCTTCAAAAAATTTCAAAGGGCACTTTGTCTTCCTAGGTGTCCCTTTGGACTTTTCCAAAGGGAAATTTTCTTTCAAGTGACCCTTTAGAAAAGTTCCAAAGGGGACTTTTCTTCCCAAGTGTGCCTTTGAACTTTTCCAAAGGGCACTTTTCTTCCATGTGACACTTTAGAAAAGTTTTTAAAGTCCAAGTGACCCTTCAAAAAGGTTTTGAAGGGCACTTTTCTTCCCATGTGACCCTTCAAACTTTTTTGAAGGGCACTTTATCTTTGGAAATGCCCTTTGGAAAAGTCTCGAAGGTCCATTTCCTTTGGAAATGCCCTTCAGAATTGTTTTGAAGGGCTATTTCCTTTGGAAATGTTGCCCTTCATAATCTTCCAAAGGGACTGTATGCCTTTCCCAAATGTCCTTCAAGAAAAGTTCCCAAAGGAGCTATCCATTGCCTTTCAGGCAAAATCCTTCAAAGAATTCTTTCAGACAAATTGTCTGAAGGAATTACTTCATGAAAATTGCTTGAAACATAAACCCAACTTGATGGATCCCTATGATGTGCCATAGGATGTCAAGTTTAATACATCTAACTAGAAATTGGGATTTAAAGACATGACGTGTTGTAGGATGTCAAATTTAAGGAAGCCAACTAGTTATTGGGGTACAAAGATGATGTGTCATAGGATGTCAAATTTAGGGTAGCCAACTAGTCATTGGGGTGACAAGATGACATGCCACAGGAGGTCAAATTTAGGGTAGCTAACTAGCCATTGAGATTCAAAGATGACGTGTTACAGGATGTCAAATCCATGCCTAAAGTCTTTAAGCAAGGATTAAATCCATTCAAAAAACCTGACAAGGTCTTGAGCAAAGATAATGCACATAATGTTTCCCAAAGATCTTTGCTTATGACTTTTACAAGTAAAATCAATCAAAAAGATCAAAAAAGAAGATACAATGCTTTGTAGGTTTTCAAAAGAGCTTTGCTTATGAATTTTACAGGTAGAAGCAATCAAAGAACATGAAGAAGAAAGTAGATGTAAAGTCACTTGGAAAACTTGAATGGATCTACAGTACAAAATGTGGGAGCTCGTAGGAAAAATCTAAGGTTCACAGTAGTGATCCGAGCCATTTCATATGGAGGATCATCTCACCATTGATTTTGCAACAATCCTAGTCATTTCAAGAGGGTGAATCAAATAGGACAAACTCCAACTGAATGATAGAACAACTAGAATTAGTTTTATCAGGATGGTGATTGTAAACCATTTTGGAAGCTTCTATTTTAGTGCCCAAGATCTCTCTCTTCTCTCCCTTTTTTACTATAAATAGTACCCTTGGGCTCTTATTTTATCATCCATAGATATTATGATGAAGCCTTACTGGAATGGTTTGTTATCTTCTTGCCTTTGAGCAAAAAAACATACGTCTATTTTATTTCTATGTTCTAGACATTTTCTTGGGTATGCAATAAACACAAAGTGATAGCAAGTGATTTTTTATTCTTCTATTCTTTGTCCTTCATGTTTTTGACTAAAGAGTTGATCCAACAAGTCATGTAGAGTGTATTTTAGATGTATGAGATTTTGCACAAATGTAACCATTTTTTTGGACTATACAAGTTATCTTTTCTAGTTATTTACCTTGTGTGATCTCATTCATTTTATCTCTACATTTAAATACTTATGTTGGAATATTCTAGAGCTTGAATTAAAGACTATATTCTATTGTATTTTTCATAAGTATAGGGTGTACATGTGGATACTAATTCTTGGTGTATCACCATCTTAGACTAGGCTTTTCATTTTTAC
The DNA here is from genome assembly GCA_037957365.1 of Torreya grandis. Taxonomy (NCBI): domain Eukaryota; kingdom Viridiplantae; phylum Streptophyta; class Pinopsida; order Cupressales; family Taxaceae; genus Torreya; species Torreya grandis. Next base: position 838,484 of record JARHVA010006173.1, read on the forward strand.
AAACTTCTGACTCTTTTCACTCATAAAAATTGGTTCAGTAGTTTTATTGCACAAAAGCTAATACAAGGAGCTAGCCCTTTCAACCTAGAGGTTCATTTACACTTATAGGCACACCCATAGGCCTATAAATGTCCCAACATTATCAAAATATAGAGGAGGATTGAACAACCCTCTTCTAGGGTTCAAGATTTGGAGACAACAATTTTGGCATGTCGGGTGGGACCTAAATTATTGCTAAGTCAAGGCAAATACTGGTTTTGATAGGCCTAAGTAGTAAAAGTACCCCTAACACAACATTTGGTGACTCTAAAAGGGTGTGAATCCCTAGTTCTAGACCATGTTTTATACAATATCCTACATGGTCCTCACACTGTCCTTAATATTTTCTCATTAATCCCCTTCAGTTGAAACTTTTCCTGAAGAATAACACCCTGAACCACTCCTAGCCCTATTTAATCCTTGGCAAGGAGGTTTTGGGGAAGTAACAGAAGAGGTTGAATAATTTCAAGGAGAAAAGGATGTTGAAGAAGAATAATAAATAGAGGACCATACAAAAATAAGAGAAATAGCAAAAAGGAGAGAGTTATATAGATGTCAACCTTTCCCTACTTTTAATACCCAAAACTAGATAGAGCTTCCTGCATATGACCCATACCTCTAAATACTACCAAAAACCATTCTAGTTTCAATGGAGAGGGTCCTATTACCCCATCTAAACATATTAGAGACATCTCTAATTTATTCAATTCCAATAATGTTACTAGGGCCAACATAGACATTAGGCTACTTGCCATGTCTTTAAAAGGTAAAGCACTTGACTAGTACAAAACATTAGAGGGGGACTAAATTACAAGTTGGGATGGTTTTGGAGACCTATTGGTGACAAGATTTGAAAATAAGAGTGATCATGTTTCCCTAATATATTAGTTGAATGTAATAAGAATAGCTCTAAATTAATCCATAGGAGATTTCAATGAGAGATTTCAAAGAACATTGTATAAGCTGCCACCAATCATGAGACCTCATCCTAGCTTTGTGTTCCCAACATACCTCAAATGGATTGGTACTGATTTTGCTATTATGTTGCAGTCAATGGGAGGATTCAATCTTCTAGTTGCATATGAGCTAGTAATTGAGGTAGAGAATAACCTAATTCAGGATGGAAGACTCCCTCCAAGAGTTTCCATGCCTTTACTATCCCATAATTTGGTTGAATCTCCAAGCATGTCTCAGGTTGCCTATGCCAATGTGAAGCCAAGAGCCTTTCCCAAGAAGGTGGATAACATTGTGGACAAGTATGAAGAAATCAAATCGTTGAGAGCTCAACTCAAGCAAGCTCAATATCAGGCAAGTGCTCCTCTTAATGCATACTACTATTCTCAATAAGGATATAGAGCTCCATCCCAATACAATTATCAACAGAGAGGACAAAATAAAAAAGTTTACAACAGGTAACCCAATGTATATAATCCAAAATCTAATCCTCCCTTAAAGGTTGTTCCAATTCATGCAAATATAGTGCAAGGAGAAGATCATGTTGACCAATGGAGGTAGGCTCAAGGTCATTTTGCACATGATGATAGAGGAACCAGATATGCTTTGACTACACAAGAAGAAGCTACTCCTTACATGATAGTAGAAGAATCATGTCCCAACCAAAGGGATAATCATGGAAAAGGTAGCAGCCCAAGTGTGGGGATGATGAACTTTTAAGAAAAGAATGATTTTGTGTTGACTCAATGCATGTCAATTGTAGCTAATATAAGGTACCATAAGATAGCCTTGGGAGAATTCCAAGAGCCACAAATAGTTCTAAGTGATGCTTCTCCAAGGCCATAAAATGCCAATCAAAGTGTTGCACCTTCTACAAGCCATATTCTTCAACAAAATCAAAAGGTAAATATAGCTTCAAAGAGTGTAATATAGTAGGCAATAGCTCTTTTATTACCATCAAAAATGCAATAAAAAGTGAATACTCCATCTCTAAATATTGTGGACTCATCAAAGAGAACTAAGACAAGCATATCCCTTTGGGAGGTTCTACATATACCTAGTCAAAAGGAGCTTTTGCAAGAGTAGTGAGCAAGCATGTGGGTGGCTCCTCAATCTTCAAGGCATCATAGTGTGGCTCTCACAAATTCTCCAAATAATTTTTTGTAACCTTTCACTAATGTTGAAAATCCTCACCCTTCTACCTCACAGTCATTATAGGAGATAAGTTGGTCCATAATTGTATTGTGGGTAATAGAAGAAGCACTACTATTATGCCTAAAGTAGTAGCTAATAAGATGGGTTTGAACTATGATCCACATGGTAAAGGAATGTTATAGCTAGATGGAACTCCAACCACAATGGTAGGATTGGTCAATGGTCTTAAAGTGTTTTTAGATGGCTACCTAAGCTTCCCTATCATGCAAGATATTTTTGTGGTGGACCTTCCAACACACTTTACTATATGCTTATCTAGGGACTTTAAGGCTAGAATAGGAGGATACATTTCTGCTGATTGGTCCTTTCTAGATTTCAAGACAAGAAATGGAACCAAGGTAACCCTAAGGACTCAGCCCTTATCAAGGTTTCATATTGAGCCATACTTGGAGACAATGACAAATCAAAACTGTCTAATTAGCAAGGAGGAAGAGGTAGTCCTGAATAGTGAAACATCTTCCCCTCTTAAAAGTATTTTTGACCTCTATCTTGACAAGTACAACACTAAAACACATGGCCTTGATCCATACACTTTTATTGAGGAAACTGATTTGGAAGTTTACTGCAGGTATGAGAAAAAAATACCAATTCCTTCACTCACCAATGAAGATCATGAGCTTGATGGTATGTGAGAAATGTTCATTGATGGTTCAAGGAGAAAAGTAGGTGTAGGATCTAGTGTCATGTTGGTTTCCCCATCAAATAATCATTATACTCTTCTTATAGGTTTCACTCTAGCTGCACTTGCGATGTGGTAGAATATGAAGGCTTAGTTCATGGTCTCTAATGGGCAAAGAAGAGAGGAATCAAGATTTTGAAAGTCTATGGAGATAGTGAGGTGGTCATTTATCAAGTGAGAAGTCAAGATACAGCCAATAACTCCTTTCTCAAGTCCTACAATCATAAGCAATGGGATCTACTTGAGGATTTTGATGCCTTCAACATCCAGCCCATACCAAGAGACTTGAACAAGCACGCTAATAGACTGGCTATAATAGGAGCACATTTTGACTCAGCTACCGATGTTAAACAAGAGAAATATCAATCTCATATCAAGATCATTGTGAGACCTTCCATTTAAGATAATGAAGTTTCATGGAAAGTGTTTGAAAGTGATGAACACATTTCACACTTATTGCAAAATGAGGCAGGCTTCTCTTCAAGAAATCAAAATAAGTTGCATGATCATTATGAAGAGCAGATTATAAAATTGAAGACAAATAAAATACCCAAGGGTTTGATTACTTTGGATAGTGTCTTTAATGAGGATGATCAAAATAAAAACCAAATAATGAGCATGTTAATAAAAGAAGATAATTATGAGAGAGTTCTTATTTTCAAGGACAAACTTTTGAATATTGGCAAGGCTTGTTCTCAGCCAGAAAGACAAGCTTTTATTTCATTATGAAAAGAGTTTCATGACATCTTTACCTAAGAATGCAAGGACCTAAAAGGGTTTTACCCAAGTTTATCTCATCACACCACTGAGTTGGAGCGTGGAGCTAAACTAGTAAGGCAAAAGCAAAGGTCTATCAACCCCAAGGTAGAAGAACTCATGAAGAAAGAGCTGACCAAATTGATTGAGTCTAGGATTATCTTTCCTATCAAGCACTCAACTTGGGTAGCCAACCTTTTTCAAGTTTAAAATAACAATAGAGAAATCAGACTTTATATGTATTTTTTTGATCTAAACAAAGTATCTCTCAAGGATCATAAATCACTCCCTTCCATGGAACAAATTTTGTAAGTTGTTTCAGGTTCTCAACATTTCTCACTTCTTGATGGTTATTTAGGTTATAATCAAATATTGGTAAATAAAGGGGATCAATTCAAGATCGCCTTCACCACCAAGTGGGAGACCTCTGCCTACAAGAAGATGCCATTTGGTTTATCCAATGCTAGAGCTACATTTTATAGGCCAATGGACATGGCTTTCAAAGGTTTGAGAAATAAGTTTTTATTTATTTACCTTGATGATATAAGCATTTTTTTAAAAGATACTGCTGATCATATGGGACATCTAAGACAAGTGTTTGATAAGTGTAGAGAGTAAGGCATATCCCTCAATACAAATAAGTGCATCTTCATTGTCTATGAAGGTAATCTTTTGGGTCATATTATTTCAAAAGAAGGCTTATCTATTGACCCTGAAAGGACTGAAGCTATTCTAGGCTTGTCTTTGCCTCAAAAAAAAAATGGCTACAAAATTTCTTGGGAAAATTAAACTTTGTAAGGAGGTTTATCTAAAACTATATAATTATGGTACAGCCTATCATAGCCATGCTAAAAAAGAACAAAGTTTTTACTTGGATAAGGGAACGTAAAGGTAACTTTGAGGCAATCAAGAAAGCAATTGCAACCTCTCCCACTCTCTTAAATCTAATTTTGCTAATGATTTCATTCTTTATACTTTTGTCAACCTTGACACTATCTCAGCTATGCTTATGCAAAAGAATGAGGAAGATGTTGAAAAACCAATTTCTTTCTTCAGAAAAGGCCTAGAAGACTACAAAGTGAGATATTATTTTGTTGATAAGTAAGATTTAACCATCATTAGAGGTTTGAAAAAAATTTAGGAATATGGTTTCCAACAACAAGATCCATGTCATTGTCTCCCATCCGAGCACCAAGGAGTTTCTCCTAAGTAGAGATCTCAATGAGAAGAGAGCTGAACGGATCATTAAGGTGATGGAGTATGACATTAACATCAAGATAACTAGCCTAGTAAGAGGAAGAGGTTTATGTGAACACTTAGCATCCAAATTTCAAGAGCTAAAATAACAAGCCTAGTAAATCAAGTTCAAGACTAGCCAACTGATCAAATACAAAATCAAAGTTGGATCATTGGTTTTATTCAAAATGGTGAGTGTCCCAATGGCTTGAAAAAATCTTAAAGAAGGTATTTTAGGCTGAAAACTATTCCTTTTTTATTGTGGATGGCATTGTCTTTAATAACGATGTGAGAAATGTGTTGTTATGATACATTAACAATGACCAATGTGATATGTTGCTAAAAAGGTTCCATAATGGTACAAATGGTGGTCACTTCTCTCCTAGAACACTAGCTGTAAAAATAATGAGAGTTGATTACTATTGGCCTTGTCTTTTTAAGGACTGTTATCTTTGGGCCAAGGTTTGTCCTCAATGTGCTTTCTTTGTTGGCAAACAAAATATTACTACCCTTCCATTGAATCCTATCCAAGTGGACCAACCTTTCATGAAATGGGGCCTTGACTTCATTGGCATGATCAACCCTTCATCAATTATTGGAAACAAATGGATATTGACTACTACAGACTACTTCACAAGATGGATAGAGGTTATTTCTTTGAAGGAAGAAAATGAAAATGCCATCTTGGAGTTCTATGACAACATTATAACAAGGTTTGGAGCTTCTCATGTCATCATCGTCGATAATTCCCTTGCTTTCATAAACACTAAAGCTTCTGATTGGGTAGCAAATAGTGGAGTTATTTTGAATACCTCATCCAATTACTACCCTCAACGTAATGGATTGGTTGAGTTTACCAACAGCAAGCTCATCAAGATCAGCAAGAGGACATTAGAAACCAATCAAATATAATGGCATAGCAATTTGATGAAAGCCTTATGGGTAGACATAATCGCTCCTAAGAAGTCAATTGGTAATTCTCCCTTTTTTACTTTTCTATGGGAGAGAAGCTAGGTTATCCATATCACAAGAACTCCCTGCTTTGGAACTTGCACAATAGCTAGAATTACTTGAAAACACTCCCATGGAGGTCAGATTGATAGAATCAATGTAATTGAAAGAGGTGAGAGAAGATTCAAATAAAGCTTTGGAACACCATCATGTTCTCAAAAAAAAATCCTTTAACAAAAGACAAGAGCAAGAGTGTTTAAAGAGGGTAACTTAGTCTTGAAATAAGATCAAGATAGAGAAAAACCACGCGAACATAAAAATTTTGATTCCTTGTGGAGTGGTCCTTACATCATCATCAAGTGCAAGAAAATAAACTCCTTTTAGCTATTCAAAATGGATGGAGAAGAGCTGCCTATTTTGGTGAATGGAATCAACTTGAAGCCTTGCTTGTGACCCTTGTTAGCCATGTCTTGTATATAGTTGATTTTAGTGTGTTTCTTTTAGTGTGTTTATTTTCCTTAAGTTCTTTGTAGTACAGATGTGTTTTCCTTCCCTTTGTTTGGTGTGTGTCTCTACCTTGTGGGTGTAATTAAACCAGCTAGTGTATTTTTGAACCAAAGCTCATTCAGTTCTCTTTGAATTACCTATATGCATGACTCCATGCCCAATGGAAGGATTTAGGTGACTGGTCTTTGACATAGCAGGCATGCCTCCCTTTAAAATCACTAAGAAAGTTGACCAAATTTCACCTTAGTAAAATTTGTTTAACCATTTTCATGGAGATCCAAACAATAGTTTCAAGAACAGGTCATTTCAGAGGTCCAAAATTGTAATTCAAGGAGGATAAAGTGTTTTGGCTCTATTATAGTTTATGTCAAGTTCTCCATAGGTCAAGTCTTGGCTCCTCATAAACTTGAGTTACATTATCAATACCAAGTTGGGTTCTCTGAATGACTCAAATTATAAATAAAATTATGAGTATAAGTAATCTGGGTTTATGAACCCAAACTCCTTCCAATGCTTTTCAAGTTTTTAATGATGCATGACTTTGAGTTTTTCAAAGAGCAAGTCTTAAATTTCTTTATAATCAAAAGCAATCAAAAAACCTGAAATGGTCTTGATAATGTTCCCCCCATGTGTCCATTCATAATTTTTTGAAGGGCACTTTCTCTTCCCAAGTGTCTTTCAGAACTTTTTCAAAGGGCACATTTCTTCCAACTAACCCTTCAGAAAAGTTTTGAAGGGAACTTTTCTTCCCAAGTGTCCCTTCAGAATTTTTTGAAGGGCACTTTTCTTTCAAGTGACCCTTTAGAAAAGTTTTGAAAGGCACTTTTTAGCCTAAGTGTCCCTTCAAACTTTTTCGAAGGGTACTTTTTTGTCCAAGTGACCCTTTAAAAAAGTTTTGAAGGGCACTTTTCTTCATAAGTGACCTTCAGACTTTTCTGAAGGGCACTTTGTCTTTGTAAATTGCCTTCAAAAAAGTCTTGAAGGGCCATTTCCTTTGGAAATTCCCTTCAAAATTTTCTAAAGGAAACCTATGCCTTTCCCAAGTGTCCTTCAAAACTTTTTAGATGGACACTTTCCCAAGGGTCCTTCAGGAAAAGTTATCAAAGGAACTATCCATTGACTTTCAAGAAAAATCCCTAAAAAAATTCCTTCAAGCAAATTATTTGAAGGAATAACTTTGAGAAAATTTCCTGAAACATAAACTCAACCTGATGGATCCCCATGATGTGCCAAAAGACATCAAGTTTAATACAACCAACTATCCATTGGGATTCAAAGACATGACATGCCCTAGGATGTCAAATTTAGGGCAACCAACTAGCCTTTGGGGTGTAAAGATGACATGCCATAGGATACCAAATTTCGGGCAACCAACTAGCTCTTGAGGTGTAAAGATGATGTGCCATAAGATGTCAAATTTATGGTGTCTAACTATCCATTGAGATTTAAATATGACATCCCACAAGATGTCAAATTCATGCCTAAAATCTTCAAGTAAGGATTAAAGCCATTCAGAGAACCCGACAAGGTCTTAAGCAAAGATAGTACAAATTAGGTTTCTCAAAGAGCTTTGCTTATGACTTATACAAGTAAAATCAATAAAAAATCATGAAAAGGAAGAGATAATGATTTTTAGGTTTTCAAAAGAGCTTTAATTATGAAATTTACAAGTATAAGTAATCAAAGAACCCAAAGAAGCAAGTAGAAGTAAAGTCACTTGTAAATCCTGAATGGGTAGGTAGCGTAAAATGCAGGAGCTCTTAGGTAAGAATCTAAGGTTTGTAGTAGTTGTCTAAGCCATTTATTATGGAGGGTCATCTCACCATTGATTTTTTTAGTGACCTTGATCATTTCAAGAGGGTGAATCAAAGAGAAGGACAAGCTCCAACTGAATGAGGGGACAGTTGGAATTAGTTTTACCAGGATGGCAACTACAAACCATTTTAGAGGCTTCTATTTTAGTGCCTAATATCTATCTCTTCTCTCCCTTTTTTCTATAAATATGACCCTTATGCTCTTGATTTATCATCCATAGATAGTATGGTGAAACTTTGTTGGAATGTTTTGCCATTTTCTTGCCTTTGACCAAAGAAGCATAAGTCTATTTTATTTCTAAGATCTAGACATTTTCCTGGGCATGCAAGAGACACAGAGTGACAACAAGTGATGTTTTATCCCTTTGTTCTCTATCTTTCATGTTTTTTAGCAAATATTTGATCCAATAGGTCATGTAGAGATTCTAACTATATGAGAGTTTACACATGTGTAACCCTTTTTCTGGACTATGTAGGTTATCTTTTCTAGTTATTTACCTTGTGTGATCTCATTTATTTTGTCTCTACATTGAAATACTTATGTTGGAATCTTCTAGAGCTTGAGTTATAGACTATATTCTATTATATTGTGTATAAGTATATAGAATACATGTAGATACTAATTCTTGGTGTATCACCATCTTAGACTAAGCTTTTCATTTATGTAAAACTTTGACTCTTTTCACTCATACAAATAGGTTCATTAGTTTTATTACATAAAAGCTAATATAGGGAGCTATCCCTTTCAACCTAAATGTTAATTTCCACTTATAAGCACACCCACATGCCTTTAAATGTCCCAATGTTACCCAAATCTAGAGGAGGCTTGAATAGCCCTCTTCTAAGGTGCAATATTTGGAGACAACAATTACATTTTAGTTAATTAGGATCAATTAATTAGATAATATTATTCTTAAAAGGAGTTTACATAGAATGCACATATTATAAAAATATAAAAATCAATATTATTATTTATCCTCATCATCCAAGCAACTTGCCAATTTAATCGCCAAATCACATGGCAAGGCCTACCTCTTCTTACAAACCCTGCACCTTACAAATATTACATCATAAAAATCCTATCCTCTTGTTACATTCCCCATGTTCCTCATTATGAACAATGTAAGAGAAATTTCAGACCTTTGATTATCATCTCAAGATGGATGGTTCATATCCATTTCAAAATTCCATAAATTGGAGGCTCTTCCTCCAATTTATATAATCTTTTCTAGTGAAATATCATTATCCCAAAATACCTCCAAGAAGTTTCATTGTAATGTTACCATGCCCACATGCCAAGCCAAGCTAAGGTGAATGAAGGAGATATAATGCAAGAGTACCATTGACAAAGACTACATTTTCCACAAGTCGAGTAAGATAATCATCTCAACAAGTAATTTGGAGCTACAAGGAAGGTAAAAGGAAGATTTATTTTATTTTCTAGTTGTATTTTCATTTTATTCTTATTATATATGCTCTCATTAGTGTCTAGGTTAGAGGTGTTAGTGTTTAGTGTATTTATTTAGATTTGACTTCCTTAACTTACACAATATTAATCCCCCCTCTTGGATTCTTTGTTCACATAATATCATGATTGGTGGGACTAGATTGTTCACCCTACATCTTCATCTTCCTCCCTTAGTTCTTCTCTTCCCTTTTCTTTCATTAACAAAAAAGAAGCAACAAAAAAAAAGTGACTTTAAAATAGTTGTCATTTTTAATCTGATTATTATTTTTTCTAATTTTTTGATAGGTTATTCTTACTAATTTTAGACTAATTCTATCAATATTTCATTGAAATATGATTTATAATTTAAAAGTTATGACCACTTTAGTATCTATCTATTCTTTTGAATAAACAACCATTAAAACAATCATATTTTTTAATCCAAAATTTATTTTTACTACATTTTTAACAAGTGGGGAAACATTTATGTTATCTATATTATATATAAATTTCATTAAAATACAACTTATAGTCTTTTAGATATCAATGTTTTACTAACTATTCCTTTTATTTGTTAATATTTATTTTAGTTGTTTTCTAATTTTGTTTTAAGTTTTCAGGTTATTTTTATCTTGTATATATTCCAACTTTAAGGTATTTGGTATTTGGGATATTTTTAATATTTTGATTTTGTAAGTTTTTATTTTTCAATATTTCCCAAAAACCAATCAAAATAAAATAACACTTTTTTGTAGGACCCAAAGACCAAGGAAAGATGTTTTTAACACTCTAAAATTCAAAAATCGCATTTAATTTTGTGTTTTAAAATATTTTACTTATGTCATTTTAATTTTTCAAAGTTTTCAAATAATGCCAAGGGGTTAGACATTATGTCATATTTCGTTTGGTGCTATAAAAATGAACTCACACCCTAGTTAAATGCTCATAAGAGTTTCTATTTTTATTATTTTTAATTGAGTGTTTGTTTTACAAGATGAGTGTAGCATGTATACTCTCCCCCTATATCTTTTAGGAAACTTGGGTGATAAAAAATGCTTCACCTTTTGCTTTTATCACTTTGTCCAAAAGTATGGACGGAAAGTCATTAAGGCCCTCCCCAGATTCTAAGTGATTTGGGTGACTCCAAAATGACCCTAAAGTCCTTATACTCCATTTTTAATTTATTTAATCTTTACTTGTGGATAGGAGCTTGCTTCTCCCTCACAAGTTATCTATGGGTTCATTGACCTGAAGTTATATTACTTAGCATTGTACCAACCCTGCTACATGTCGGGGTATATAAATCAGGGCACAAATACTATGGTTATTAGGGCTGAGTAGCTAACCTTTCTAACCATATCAAAAACCCATGTTAGGTCTAGATAACTATGGGATTTCATCAAGAAGTAAAGGTATGGAATCACTATCCAAAGAAATAGACCATTGCATAGTAAGTTACCCAGTATGAACTCAATTGACATGATTTCATCTCTAGTGTTAACCACACTTGGGACCATATAGACGTGTAAAACCTATAGTTTTAGACAAACCCCACTTGTTGTAGATATACTATCAATTCAGGGCAATTAGCCAAAATTTCAATGTTCTCATATCTAATCTTGAGATAAGAAGGGAACTAAAAAGCCTACTTTTCATGCGTGTTTAATTTTTTGGATTAACAACATTAATTCATCTCAAGAGTAAGTATATATGGAATTTGATAGTAAGAAGCCACCTAATTATTTTTTATGATTAGGAAAATACACTTATATGTTTTTATTATTTTTACTCTTTACTTGCATTATCTTTAGTCAAAACTATTTATTTTTCAAAACACATCCAAAACAAGTAGTGCTTTTGCACTCACTATTTTGTTTACATAAGTGTTATGATGTCCATTTGACACAAAAAAATTCATTGGTAATTTATAAAAGTTTTGTGTGTGTGTGTGTCACTTTTATAAAAGAGGCATCATTATTCTTACCATTTCATTCCAAGTCTTTTGCCTTAAAGTGTTTAAAATAAAGCCATTTATTGTCTCTTTTGAGCGAGCTAACATCATTAAATTGTTTGCATTGCCTCAAAGACTTTTTCCTTGTGTTGAATCACATTAAAATCACGTGTGACTGTTGGGTTTATGCCTAGTATCATTATATTATCTATTTTGGTCTAGCTTATTTTCCATTTGAGAAAACAACTCTTCCAAATTGAGTTCGAAATTGGTCTTGATAAGTTCAAATTCAAACATTGATTGGTTTATGCCTATGCCTCACTAATTAAGGCTTAGATTTTTACCTTTCACTTTTTGATTATGTATCTTGGATTAATTCCTTACTTGATTTGAAAATATTTTGTTCCTAAATTTTTTAAGTGATCTTTTCCGCGTGTCTCAAGGCTTTTTTGTTGCATATGCATAAGGTCCAATGTATTTTACCACTGATCAAGTTTGTGTTTGAATTTATATGCCTAATTTGAGTCAAAGTGTTTTAAATTTTTAGATTAATCATTTTGATATTGTTACCTTTCTTTATTATAATCCAAGTCTAGATTTTGTATCATGTTCCCAAAAGACCTAGAACATTATCTTTTTTTTTTAAGACCTAGTTATTTTGAGCCTAGCTTTGTGCCTTGTTCCCAAAGACATAGCAACCTTTTCTATTTTTAACACCTTGACTAGAGCTGTTTGAAATGATTTTTACCAAGTTTGGCATTTATATTTATCAATTCACTTGAATATTTGTGTAATGTATTTGACATTAGACCTTTTTAGACTGAGTCTATCATTGACTTTTTTAGAGAATCAACTCCATTCATAGACCAATTTTTTACACCAAGTTCCTTGACATTCCAAAGTATGAGCCATTTTCCATTTTTAACTTCTTTTCATAGTTTGTATAAATCTAAACCTTTTTAAATAAATTTTAGTCACTAATTTGGATATGTCTCATTACACTCATATTATAACTATGTACAATCTAGATTACGATAACATAGTCATGAATGATAATTTTGTTCAAGACCCATATGGTGATGATGTAGTTTGTGATATAGATCCCTATCCTCCTTAAAATACTAAATTTGGGGAAAAAATTTAAGATTTATTAGCCCACTACTTGGTTAACATGCCTTCCTAATCAGAATAAGACCAAGAGAAGACCACACAATATCTCAGTAGCATGCCATTGGTTATAGAACATGTTCGATAAAAACCATATTACATTTATATGTCAAAGACATATGACTCTTATTTTTTTGATCATCAATTTCTTAAAAATAAGAATAAGTTTTTAGTGGGAGCTACTGAGGTAGGGACCAAGTTTCTAGCAAACTTCCCACATAAAAATTTACCTAGTCTAATTAAAGCCTTATACCCAAACCATTTATCAAGCCTATACTAGATATTCTCAAGCATTCATCTAAGTGTCATATTAAGACCCAAATATTATTATAAAAGGAAAGGCCCTCATGGAATACCACTTTATACAAATTCAACAATCATATTAAACTTATTTGAATCTAGCACACAATTTTAATTCCACGACCATGTCAAATGCTCCACTCATAGAGCTAGTTCCTTCAATAAGAGTGATAATTGAGTTGATATGTCAAGATAATTTGGGTATAGACCCATTTTCACAAATCACTTCAATCGATGACATATATAATGTCCTCTCTATTGAAGATGTAATTATGGCTTCTACATAGACCAATGTGCAAAACATAGTGGATAAAACACAAGTGTTTTCTAATCTAGGTCAAAGTGGTTTAAATACACCAAAAAATAGTCCACAACAACAAGTTATTTTAGTTTAAAAAATAATTTTTTCACAATAGTAGGGGGAAAGTGCTCTTACTTCCCAGCTAGTATAGGTTGCTTCTAATCCTGAACTAGTTACTTATTCAAACATGCAATCACAAGGAGTAAGTAACCAAGTGTTAGCCAATACTTTGCCTCAAAATAAAGTGATGAATACTTTCCCACCTCAGTAGGTGGTAAATAATATTCCATAAGAATAGGCATAGTCCAATTTACCATCGAGTAGAGATAAAACATTATGACACCTCAACAGGGGGAAACAAATATTTCACCTCAACAGGTAGTGAAAAACATAACTCAATAATTGTAAACCATATGCCTCTACAATTATAACTTTTATCTAATAAACAATCTATTTATGTTGGTCACATACAAATTCCAAATATATAACAATCATTTAGTTCACAAGATGTTTTGCATAATATATATGTACTAATGTCCAACAAGTACCAATTAGGAGATATTTGCCTTTTACTCAGCATGTGCTATAGATCCAAAGATAGGGCCTTGGTCCCCGACTATTTCCCTTTATTTAGACACATTTTACTAGTTGACAACAAGTCCTTACTCAACCTCATCAGGCATAGTATAGTTCACAAAGCCATATCCTTCTATCTCAGCCAAAATTCTCTCAAACCCAAGTCCATATATCTAACTTGAATCAGAATATATATCAATAGCATGTGTAATTTTAATAATTTCATTCCAATATGTGGATGAATATTTTTGGTTAGTTCACCCATCAAACCAATATTCTATAACAAACCATACCTCTATTATACTTTGGTCAAGTTAATCCACCTTTGACCACAAAGACACCACCTCAACCAAATGTATTATCAAGTTTATTGTCCCAAGAACTACAACAAATGAAGGGTGTAATTACTGCCATTCAAGTAGAAAAGTAGACTAAGAAATTAAATTTAAATGATGTGTATTTATACCCTTTAAACATGTAATATCTTTAGATACCATTTATTTTAGGGAACAAACCACCAAAATTTGACAAGTACAAGGGTTAAGGAAACACTAAGGCCTATTTAACAAAATTATTTGTCACTTTCCAACCAATTGCTTATAGTGACATTTATCTACTCATTTTGTTTCCACAAATTCTAGCTATAAAATATTTGGAGTGGTTCCTTAGTTTATGAAAAAATTAAGTATCTAATTTTGACAATCTCTCTGACAAGTTTGTGTAACATTTCTCCTATAATCATGAACATGAGATCTCATTAGTAGATTTGACTCAGGCCAAATAGAAAGTTGGTGAAAATTTTGATAGATACCTATAGATATGGAGGAATTTTTTAGTCACTTCACCTATAGCTTACCAGATAAATAATTGGCCATTGTGTTTACCAAAAATTTACACAATGAGATATCCTATCATATGGAGCCTCAATGCGTCCAATGTTTAAAGATTATTATAAAAGGCGTACAGATTGAAAGGGAGATTATTAATAAAGGTATTATCAATTTGAATGACTCAAATAAAATTCATAACCAAACCCAAGGTTCAGGCCTAGGTCATAGCCCTAACCAAGTCCAATCACAAGCATTGACACATATTCAGAATATAAACTATGAAAAATCCACACTATACAACGACAAAAGAATTTTGTTAGTAATGGAGTGACTAATTCATGCCATTTAGAAATGGTTAAAAAACCATTTTCTAAACCTACACTATAAATTTATCCTTTACCACAAATGTTGCATATTCAGCAAGCACAACCTATGCAACAACCTAGACTAGCTCCTTAAACACATCAAGGACTACCTTTGAAAACTCTTCCTTCGATAATAATACCCACTACTAGAGTCTTTAGAGGCCTTTGTGATCCCATTTCAGTAGTGTTTTATAAGCTAACCATGTCTATCATGATTATTTAGTTAATCCCAAAGCACTATCCTGAGGTCATACCATATCCAAACTAGTACAAAGTGCATGAGTTCTATGAATTCCATCAAATTCATGGGCATTTCATATGTCATTGTGTGAAGTTGAGGAAGAAGATCTTGAAGGGGTCTTGAAAGGTGAAGCTTGGTATTATGATAAGGATTTAATTTTAAATTTTAATAAATTTTGTTGAAACCTTCAAACCCTTCATGGATGGATTTTAGAGGTCTAAAAACCATCAATGAAAGGAAACCTATAAATATACCTTTGTGCAAAGGGTTTTTTATAGACATTTTCGATAAGAGTGAATATATGGATGAGATATTCTATCAATAGATTAGTTTTATGGAATATTACATCCTCATGATGAAGCCATGATATCCCAAATCTAACCTCATTACTGAATCATTTAACATTAGGCCAGTATAGATTTTCCATCATTAGCTTCATTTGTATTTTTGGTCCATGGTCAGTTTTAATGTCATAAATGATGCCCTACAAGGATGGTTAGTTTTAGATGAATCCATAGTAGATTATCATCGTATTACATATGACATGATTCTTGTTAGCATTGATGTGATATCTCAACTTTTGAAAAAATTAGAGTTGATTGTTGATAATCAAACATGGGTAGAAAATTTTGATTACAAAGGATTATATTTCAGAGATAAATGTTGTTTTGAAACATGACTTCTTGATGATACATGAATGTTAGGTTAGAGAAATAAAAAAAAATCCCTTTGGGGACACGTTTACATGGATATCTTTATAGTAGAATTCAAAGATTTTGAGGTCAGTGAAGAAAAGCCCTTAGAAAAGGAAGAAAGAATAACTGATTCGAATGAAAAAGAAGAGAGCCCATAGAACTCCAAATTACTTCTACTAAAATCACTCTTCAATATTATTTCAATATACTAATATTGTTGAGCAAAGACTTAATGATCTATATGCCAATAATTAAACTAGAATTACTTCTTTACAAAAATTAGAAAAGGCTAGGGAAAAAAATAAAAAAATAATTTGATGAAAAGGATTCTAAAAGGTGTTTTAAAATTGATGATTTTGTACTATATTAGGCTAAGGCTCATGAAGAGTCAAGAAACATCATAAATTTGATTTACTTTGGCTTGGCCATTATAAAATAGTTAGTATTTTTAAGAAGAATGATTTTTATTTGAAATATCTTTATGGTAATTGACTACGTCATTCAATCAATGGTCATCATTAAAAGTTTTTATTTAATTAATTTTCTATTGTTGTTTTTGGTATTTCCTTTTGGCTTGTTTTTTTTTTTTTTTTTAAACTATTTTTTTTCTTTTTGTTTTAGTTAACTTTTTGTCAAGACCCATAGGATTTCATCATTACAAGAAGAAATACTGAATGATCTATCTTATCAATATAAATATCTCGTATGATTAGTTAGTGAGTGCGAGGATCATATAATATATTGATAATTGGTATGCCCTCAAGAGTACTATATGACATGGATTTCTTTAGGTTTCCAACTATTTCCATATCATACCAATTACTACTTCCTAAGGAGATATATCCGCCAATGTTCTTCGGGCCTATCATTGACTATCTGGCATGTTGTGATTAGGTAAGGTGTTTCAGATTGTACAAAAACATTCCCATTAAAATAAAAAATAGTCCAAATAGAAATGTTAAATGGGTTCACTCCATAATGCATTATAAATAATAAAAAAGTGGTGATATCAATGTGATCACTCCATAAGGTCCAATTTTGTGGTTGGCATGTGATAATTAGTGTGAGGCCAAATCATTTTGGCTCCCATATAGAGGGAAACTAGTAATTGTCACTTATTTTAAACAAAGAATATGCAGATCTAAATATTTTTAACAAGTAACCTTAGCCATGTACATGTATTTTTGGCCAATTACATAAAGTTCATACCATGAATAAACACTCTTTGAAAACTATTGATGATGCGCTGCTGTCTAGACATTCAAACACACTGCCGTCCTTTATTTCTTCTGCATATGCATACCCTGCATCCAATGTTCATGCCCTTCAAAACTTAATACACTCCTCCATGCTTCGCTCCCATTCAGGATTGTGTTAAGGTTCGTGACTCGGTTTACTATGTCCATTCTAATAGATCATTAACCTCTCAGCTCGGCCCTATACAAATACACAGACTCTGCAATATATATCTAACTCAGACTGCAATTCATCTTTTCACAAAATCAAAATGACCCGACCCTGCAGAGTCCGTAGATTTTGGAAAGCTTCCTTAGCTGTATATGGTTATGGATTGCGGTTTGCTTGGCTAAAAGGTCCTACCAAATTAAAAACATCAAGACAACACCCAAATAATCTTATATTAGTTTCATATTGAGCAATTTCTGCCTCTATATCTTGAAGAGCTCCTTGTCATATATCAGCAACTCTTGTAAGATCCATCCTACGTTCTGTCTCTTGCAAAATATACAGCAATTCCTCACGCTTTTGTTTCAAACATCGGATTTCATCCATCCTCTCTTTTCTTTTTTTTCTTATCTCTCAAATCATTGAGCTCATTCTGAACCTCAACCAACCGAGCCTTGCTGGCTTTATCTTTTTTCTTTTACAGAGCATGCAATTCAACTCCCAGTTGAATTCGTTTCCTTTCAAGAGCGTCTATTTCTTCAGGCTGACTATCTAGTTGTACTTTCACATTTGCACATGAACAATTGTAAGACCCTGGCAAATTATGACATACATCGTAGCTCTAATTAAGACACCCATTGTACAACCCCCTGAGATACCCAATATACTCTCATTGGACAATTGACAAATAAATTTGAATCCGATTTTATAGCTCTAAATATGACTTCTCATATAAGTAACAGTATTTATGTATGAGAAGTGTTATCCCTTTTGTAACTATACCATGTACTATCCATCTAAAAAGAATGAGAAGATATAATCTATATATAAGTAATTGGACTCACATCTGGCTTGATCAGCTACAGAGAACGTAAAATAAATAGACGTCCATCTTATTTAGTCCTAGGAGGTGGGTACAAATGTTCCAATATATCCGAATCTCATCACAAAGAGTACCGCAGCTTGCAGGTAGAGATAGATGTAGAAGTTCCAAGACGTGCAGTCTTCCTCCTATTCTTGAACGAGATTTTTTTTTCTGTTTTTCCTGATTTATACTTCAAGGCATCTCCAAGCTTATCTGTCACAACCACTCATTGACTCGGCTAGCTTCCAATATCCATAATTTCATTGGGATTCAACTTTACGGGATAAATATAATCCTCACAGACTCGGGTCTGCCTCTATATCCTTCCACAAATTGATGTTTCTTAACAGGCAAGGAAAACAAATAGATATGTTCAAGGGAACAGATTTTACCTTCATTGACCAGACGGCCGAGCTTTGCTATAGGCACCCGATTTTCTTCTTCTTCTCTGCGTCCTCTATGTTTGCCGCGACAGTCAATACAACCTCGACCTCTATCCTTGTCACTGAAGCGTTTAGATTTAGACCATACACCTGTGTCCAGGTTAGAAATGATTACATCATTTCCAAATGCCGCTTTTCACCAGAGTGATTGCGAAGGGACTTCTTGATTTGCGTCTTCTAAGCTGAGGAATTCCCATGTATGAGTCATTTGCAAATTTCTTTAATTGTTAGGAGATACAGATAATTCTTCTGAGCATCTTTATTTCTTTCAACTCGGATCCTTCCTCAATCTCTGCCTCCTTCCTATCCGATCCACCACCTACTAATAAGTCTCCCCTTGCACCACAACTTTTTTTGTTGTTGCACGGTTTTGATTTTTTTATGATTCTGCATGATCTTCAGCCGGTTGTCTCCAACGCTGGCGATATACATGGCCCTGACAGCACACAAGGTTTGATCCTAGACTTTTAATACGAAACAGCTTCAAAAACATCCTAAAATGACTCAACAATAAACTAATTATGTTTTGACTTGCCTTATTCCATATGGAACAAGGTGTCGTGGCTTATTTTGCCTACAAATTACAATTTTAAAATTTTGAATTACAACTTTATACTATGCACCCGTAGGTGCTCTTGCATCAATTGAGATGCACAGTCTCACCATATCTAATTTTAAGCATCATAAAGTAGGTTTTCACTTTGCAATAAATCCTCATCATTTATACTAGGGCAAGTGCCCCATAAAAAACAATTGCATGTTGGAGAGGAAAAATAAGATTTTTAATAGGATTTGGAGGGAAGACATGGATTGTCAAAGTCAAAGACTCTTGTGACTAATGTAACGAGCTTTTAAAATCACATTGGCATTTTATAAAGTACTTGCCATGATTTATTTATAATTTAATAGAGGAATCAGAGGGGCTTTTGTAAGTTCAATTTGACTAAGTGGTGGAATATTTTTGACCAACAATGACTATGGTTAGCTTAGGGTTAGTTGTAAGGGCCCTCTTATTATGATCATTATAGTTGGTATATAAACCCACCACTTGAAAACCATCATTATCTTTCCTTTAGGGCTTATTTTTCTCTATCACGGCTTTAGCTAGTGGATAGGTGGCAGCTATAAGAAGACAATCCTTAATATTGTGGTCCCACAATTAACAATAGAAACAAATATTAGGAATGTGAAGGTGTATCACATGTTATATTAGGTGTTCCCCTCAATTCTAAATGTTTACAGTTGCATGGAGGTCTTGTGTGAGGTCAACCTCCACACAAATGCACCAAAATTATATGGTAACATATAATCTATATATTTTGATGCAAATGAAAATACCTAAAGATTTAATTATTTTCTATAGAAATAAGCCATAAAAATCTACCCTTAGTGGGCCTTTGACCTTTGAATTATTAAAAGAAAATAAATTCTTGGGTCTAAAGGGAAAAAAGAAGTGAAATCCTAATACAACTAGGGTCATAAATTTGAGTGGCTCGGTGTTTAGGGCTTTCAAAAAATTAAAAGGAAGAAACCTTTAGTCTTTTTATTCACTCATATAAACTTGATACCATGAAGATGACATTGCGTTTAAACCTATATTTTCAATGTAGCTTTAAAAGATATATTTCTCAAAAAAAAAACTAATAAAAATATGAAATTCAAATAATTGACATACATTATCAAACGCAAAACCATCTAAGAAAAAAACATAAGAATTCTTCTAAGAATATGATAGAATACATTGTAGAATACTTTGAACACAAAATTGTTAGATTTCTTTAAAATCATTACTTCTTTAACTAGAATAAGCTGCAAAAGCCATTATTATACCTATACAAATATAAAATCATATTGATGCCCCGAAATTTTTTTTTTGGTAAGAACTATTATATTTAGATCCTTTATTTGGGGTGAGAAAGCAAAATACCGTAGTCGTGAGTTTGCTTGTATACATTCAATGTTTTAAACCCATGTCTTAGATGTGGGCGCCCTCTAGTGGGATGATATCATGGTAACCTATGCACAGAACTATGTGAATGAGCGCATTGCAGACTGTGTTTTGCAATATTATGGTGGTCCCTACGGAAAAAACATTTCAAGGGGATTTGGTAAGGAATATTCACCTGAAGAGGCCGTAAGTTCATGGATAAGTGAGAAGCCATATTGTGATTATGATTTGAATTCAGGTGCCCAAGGGAAAGAGTGCAGACATTGTGACTTGAATCCATGTGCTCAAGTTGTTTGGAGAAATTCGGCTAATCTTGGCTGTTCTCGCGTTAAATGTAACACTATTGACATTTTCATAACATGCAATTATGACCTGCCTGGAAACTATGACGGCCAGAAGCCATACCGAATTTTTCTTCTTTTCTTTTTTTTATTTATATAATAAAAATGATAAGATATGTTTTTAAATATGAATGTCTTCAAAAAAAATTCAAACTCCAAAACAATTTCAAAATTTTCATAAATTTTGCATCGATTATTAGGAAATTAGAACTCTTCTTCAAACTGAAATATAGAAGATAAACCCATAAATAATAAATAATTTGTTTGTGTTTTGGGACTACATTCAAAATCAGTATGAGTTTTATTCAAAATTTTCATAAATTTTGCATCTATTATTGGGAAATTAAAACTCTTTTTCAAAATCTAAACATGGAATATAAACCCATAAATGTTAAATAATTAGTTTGTGCTTTGGGACTACATTCAAAATTAATATGGGTTTTACACAGACTTCTTGTCATACCCATAAAATGGTATACACTATTGAAATCCAAACAACACATAAATGTAAGGATTATTCAAAATGGAAAACCATCGTGATGTAATATGTCATTATTAATTAAATTAAGGATATTATATAGATATAAAATGTACTTTGTAAATTTTCATTTTTTTAAGCACAATAAATAATATATTTTGTTTCAATTTTTCTCAAGATTGTTTTGGATGGTTTCTAGATTTTTGGTAGGAGAGGAAGGGGGAGCTCAGGGCTAATGCTCCAAAATACTCAAATTCCTCATAAACATATAATGTATGTTTCTATGGAACTATCAAAATAAGGAGGAAACATTGGCACAAGGGTGAGAGAGGGGGAGGTGGGGTAGGGTGGAACAAGGAGAAGAAGGCATGTGAAATGATTTTTTTTTTTTAAAGATCAAAATATATCAATAACACTTAATTTAGACAAAAAGTAAATATAAATCAAGGACAAAAAGAACAAAGCCCTAATATTTTAATGGATGAGAAAGATGTGTCATGTTATTGATGTGGGTACATTAGAGGGTTCGATGGCCATAGAGAGTTGTGTGTTAGAATGTATCTAATAAAGTGTTGATATGAAAGGATGACAATTTTAAAAAAAAAACATCAATAAAATTTATTGTAATTTTGGTTGAGTGACAAGTTTTTGGAAAAACTATCATTTTTTTGGTTTTTACATAGCTAAAAATCCAATTTGTTCAATTAGTCCATTAATTCTATATTCATACAATATGGTTTGGGAATTAGAAAAACTATGAAGTGGGTTAACCACAAATCTTTTTTCATTGCTAATGTTGATATACATTTTCTTGGACCAATAAGTGTTTTTATAACACTTCCTCACAAAATATTGTGAATATTTGATGCATATAAATGGAGGTATGATGTGGGTAGAAAATGGAGTATGATGTGAGGGGAGGGAGAGAAGAAGGTAGGAGACTGAAAAAATGAGAGAGATATGATTAAAAATGGCCAAAATAATCAATAAGACTTAATTTTGATTTGTTTTTATTTTTAAAGGTACTAAGACAAAAATAAAAGGCCTAGTATTTTAATAGATGATAGAGAAGGTTAGCTCATTTGTGACTAGGTTGCAGATAGGGTAAATTGATAATTTATTAAAAATAATTAATAACACTTATTGTGATTTTTTGATGGTAGAAAAACCATGCTAAATTTATATTTTTTGAATTTTGGTAAAAATGATATTTGTTTTATTTTAATAGATGATAGAGAAGGTTAGCTCATTTGTGACTAGGTTACATATAGGGTAAATTGATAATTTATTAAAAATAATTAATAACACTTATTGTGATTTTTTGATGATAGAAAAACCATGCAAAATTTATATTTTTTGAATTTTGCTAAAAAAGATATTTGTTTTGCTTATTCAACATTGTATTGAAGCACAAAACCATGGTTGTTTATTTCTTTATGAAGTAAATCGTCAATTCTCAAATGTGGCAGTGATAAATCTTGAAACAATTTTTAAGTATGATTTGGTTTGTTGGTTGTTAATACTTCAATATTTATGTTTTTTTAAGATTAAAGTGCAGATTGAAAAAACAAATTAATAGTTTCTCACATATTATTTTGGGTTGAAAATTCCATGTAGTTTTAATTTTTCGACATGGATAAATGAAATATTGAATATGTATTAATTGTGTTCTTTATTATGATTTGGAGTATTAGCCATTGGTTATGTATTTTTGAATATCATTTTGGGTTTAGAACATCATATAATTTCCATAACTTGACATGCATAGATTAATGTTTGGGCATGCATTAATGGATTGGATTTGAAACATCATGTAGTTTCAATAGATTGAAATGCATAGATTAAGTTTTGGGCATGACTTACTTGAATGCTCCCTCCATTCCATACATAGTCAATGTTTGTCATTCAAAGTTGTAGAATGAATACGAATTTGGTTAACTTTTTTTATGTGTGTTAGATTTTTGGTGTGCGCACATCATAGGCTTGAAGGTCACTAAGAGTGGTGCAGTAGAATTTATCCAAAAGTATGTTACATATTAAAAGATGACAAGCCCAAAAAAAATCATCAATGGCATTTATTGTGATTTTGGTTAAGTGAAAAGGTTGTGTCAAAAAATATGTTTCTACATAGATAAAAATTTAATTTTTTAAATAAGTTTAGTATTTATATATTCATATAAAAGGGTTTGGGAATACAAAAAAAAGTGAGTTCCATTAACAAAAACTCTATTT
Organism: Torreya grandis; assembly: GCA_037957365.1. Classification (NCBI taxonomy): domain Eukaryota; kingdom Viridiplantae; phylum Streptophyta; class Pinopsida; order Cupressales; family Taxaceae; genus Torreya; species Torreya grandis. The sequence goes on from JARHVA010006173.1 coordinate 862,219, forward strand.
TCCTTTTTGGCATTGATATAATTTTTTTCTTTTTTTTTGTTAAGAATAACTAATTTTATAACACTTACCTCAAAAAAATTTGTAAATATTTTATGCATATAAATGGATGTATGATGTGGGTTAGATACAATATTTTTATTTGTATAATATGATATTCTACCCCACAAAGTGGAATCGAATCGCATCACATCTTGAATTTTTTTATTATCACACATTGTATGGAATCATGAACAAAGTAGAAAATGTGAATTTGATCTTAATGAAAGTGGGGAAGTGAGATTC